>PNEQ01121024.1:0-17170 GCA_003012365.1 Medauroidea extradentata
CATCATGCCTTCATTTGTTTTTAGTGTCGCGCGGGTCGGCGAATAATAAGCCGTGACTTACCTGACACCATCTTGGGACACGGCGCAAACACGTCTAGGAATACGCTCAGCGAGTAAGGTCTCTGTCGTTGCTTTTCTGGCGCCTGAGATGGTAGTGCTTATGTAGACCCTAACTTTTTGTTTAGGAATACCGGCCTAAATGTATAGCCTATAAGTGTCCTGTGTTACGAAGTAAAATCAGCTGACATATATAAATGAAATAATTTACTCTGAAGAACGGTGTCGCGGGCCACAATGTATGGAAACAGCATTGATTTTTTAACTCTCAAAAATTGGCAGTTTATTATTTTAAATTTGAAAGATTATATTTAAATACAGGGGCGTCATTTGGGGCCACAAGGGGGGGAGGCAAATGCCCCCCCTCTGGATTTAGAATTTTATGTGTATAAATATATTTTTTGTGTTTTAAATTTAAATAATGCTAACTTAAGCACATAAAACTGAAGTTTTATTATTAAAGTATCTAATTTATACATGCTAAATTAATAAAAAAGAACCAAGAAGGTCACTGTTGCCGGAAAACAAAATCTTGCCCTCCCCCCCCCCTAGAAAAACCTGAAATGACGCCCCTGGTTAAATATAAATAATATAACATGTATGTCATATGGTACGAACGTCGTATTTAGCGAAATATTTAACATGAGTATGGCATATGTAAGAGCTTTGTGTGGTTGCCGCCATGTGACAACCCTCGACTGCATTGCAGGCGTTCATCAAGGTGATGTAGTACCAAACATGGTCACGTGACTGAGATATAACCTACCCTGCTGTAAACGCCTTCGATCATAGTTGAGATGCGCGCAGAGGAATGTGGCGTATTGTGTAGCAGCCACACACATTTTCATTCCCAACGGAAGCAGGAAACAGTAATAGCGTGGGAAGGTGTTCAACATTTACAAAACAGTATCATTAGTGTCTCCGACTTATTCCGAACGACTGACAGTGATTTACGCGTAAACCATTTTTTAAATTGATTTTCACGCGTATCTATAATTTCGTATTTCACTTTTTGGCGAAGTTAAGGCTAGAATGCTTTCTTTTACACGTAACCAAGTTTCAAACCATATACCACATTTACAAGGGTTGCAATAAAAATGATCGCAAATGTAACTAGAAACAATTCAAAATAATATCTAAGCATATAAAATTATCAGAGTTAAAATGAAACAAGTGGACAGCTGTGAGAAAACTTAAAACGTTAACAAATCTATATCCTGGAATAGAGTTGCAGCAGCTTTCAGTATAAATGATCAGCGAATTGTACAACAAACAAGAATGATATAAACAATTACAATGGTTTGTGTAGTTAAGTGCAATAGAAGAATTTAAATAAATTGTAATTAAGTTTACACATCTGAGGCAGAAACACATTAAATATTAAAATAACTTACTTTAAAATTGCTTGAATAAACTGCAGATATGAATGTATACATAATTACAGGACATGCGGTGTAAGGCAGGGATATACTAATGTGCGGGTGATTTGATATGATGGAATCAACTGAGAATTGTCTTCATCTGTTTCATCGTATTGCGCTTGAAGGTGATTACTGTTGCAGAGTTTCTTATATTCAAAGCTAATTATTCCAAGCTCTTGCATCAGAAACAATGAGGGAATTAACATATACCAGAGTTTTGTGAGAAGGAATAACTAAACAAATCGTCGTTTTCGTACGACTGTTAATATTATGGTCGTTTTCCAATATTTGTAGACGAACACGTAAGTAATTTGGCGTCGTTACATATGATGAGCTAACTTTGTACGCGAGTGTAATGACTGGGGCCTGGTGGATTTCGCGAGAAGATTTTTGCCTCACTTTGTTTCAGTGTCTTACGTGCACACCTGTAGTTGGATTTCATGATTATTGACAGAGTGTTTATGTGCAGAGTTATTATTCATTAGACTGAGCCAATCAGTACACGGATAACTGCCACACATCACATCTGTGATCTGCGGGTTTAACCTCCACACGCTGGGTGTTACGACATCCAATCGCTGACCACAAAGCAGAGATGCAGGTGCGCACGTAAGGCACGGAAACAAAGTGCTGCTAAAATATTTTCGCGAAAACTACAGGACCCTAGTAATGACGTCTCTCGTCCTGTCCTGTAGTCAATTTATCATAAAATGGTGACACTGTATCACGTGGCTTCAGGTTGAGTTAAAATCGTACGCTCGAATTTTGGGTGAGTTGTAATCTTGTTTCATATTTCCAAAAAAAAAAAAAAAAAAAAAAGGTAATATTATGTAATTGTGGTAGTGTTTGCTTAGCATGAAACGGAAGACAGTTTCTAATTTCTAAGTATGTGTAATAATGCATACATACGACTGCCGTCAAGTAGTTCTACATGACTAGCCCACGAGAGAGTTTCATCGAGTGTAATGTAATTTTTTTTCCTACAGGCAGATTTTCACACGAAGTAAGCAAATATCTGGAAAACACCCATTTTGGCATTCATTTAACATTCTACGAGTATCAAAAATATTACACTGCATGTTTCCAGGGTTGAGTTGCAATTTATTTTTATCACACTATAGGTGTACTAATTTAATATCGTCATAAATGTGATTAATTAGAGGCACTAATCGTGCTGATCTGTAACCGAACAATATAATTTACGTCTCACAGTTATTTGTTTGTAAATTTACTTATTATATATAAGTTAAATTCAAGATGTTTAGTTTAATAATTAATTTTTGGTATGGATAACTTTGGAAACGCAGTATTTGTAAGAAACGCTCGGCTCATACTGGCAACACACGATCTCTCGCCGTGTGACGTCACAGAACCAGAGATGTAAGTCGCTAGTATATACAGGAATGCAGTTCTCGCCGAGTTCTGTTCTTCAACAACTGACTGACTCAAACCACACGACCTTCAGTTTCAAGCACAACTGGTTCTTCCTTTGGTTCATGTGATTGCCGTGTCGGTCCACGTGAAACACTCGCCGCCATCTTGGATTTAAATTTTGTTATGACTTTTGTTTAAGATGGAGTGTAGACGTGTCTTAGCGGACAGTTAAGTATGACAAATATTGCAGTAAAACATTAATTGAATGTGGTTTGGTTAGTTTAATTGTGGAGTTGTAGGAAGGACATTTCTTTAGATCTTACTCATGTAACACCAGGAGCCACACCTCATATATGAGGTATAGAGCAGAAGTGGTGTAAGTCCACAATTGGCCAAAATGGGATAGTAGCACGTAAGTCCACAACCTAGTAGTCTCTTTCCTAGTGCCAGAGTTAGGTAAGTCCATAGTTCACCAAATACCGTGTAGGGTGAAGCACTTTACACTGCTGTGACAATGTCCCGCCATGTTGCAGTGCAGTAGTGAAGTACATACATGGTATTGTGGAAGATGGAGTTGAGCAGTTGAGTGTTACTTATGTACGTACCATTCACCAATATACACGCACTTTGTTTATACAAACTTTTACTATTTTACAAAGGCCAGTTTGTCTCCAGTCGAAGGTTTTGTACTTGCACCACTTGTGCTCAGCACGGCGACTTCAATTCTTGACGAACTGTCACAGGAACATAGTCATGAGATGTGCTCCGTGAGGTCCACATCGCCCTGCCATTATCTTACGGAAACTGCTTCAGTAGCCCTATTTTACTCCTTGAAATACAAATTTCCCCAGAGGTCCTGCTGTATTTGTAGGGGAAGGGGACCAGTGTTAACATTAAAACATTCCCAAGTCGGGACTCGCCCCCCCCCCCCACCAGTATTCCCTGGTTACGGTCCTGCCTTTCATTGACAAATGTACAAAAGTAATTCAGAAGAAACAAACCTCGTTTTCTTTGAAAACTGTGGTGAATATCGTACTGTAAAACTTGTCATGCAAAAATGAGGACAGTGATTAGCGACGGGAGTACTAGCTTGTTTCAACCCCTTCCACGTACACCTGCGGCTCTGCTGCATGGTCAGTGATTGGCTGTGTTAAGAGAAGTCTTCTCCAGTGACGAATTTCCACCTTTGACGCGTGGGAACAACGTAGCGATAAGAGCCAGTGTCCCACGCTTGACGAGAAGCATATCGCCTCTATTCGCAGCGCGCCAAACTGGCCTGCAAGGTTTTCCTTCTAGTCTTTTTCCTAAACCTTGCTGAACTACTTACAAAAACGAAGCTATTTTTGTGTGCTGGTATAGGTAGACAACATGTGTGTTTCGTTTTTAATTGTATTAATTTATGCATGAATATACTAAGTTTTAACGAATGCATCTTTTCAGTGTTACACATTAATTAGCAGTATATAAATTAGAATATCGTATTCTAAAGTACTAATTTTAACAGTTTCAAGCGAATGGTATGCTGCGAGCATCACAAACAAAAACGTATAAATGGAAAATATATTTGAGTAGTTAAGAAAAAGTAAGCCCTAATAAGGTGTATATTTGGCTAGATGTAAGTTAGGCACCGAGTAGATTTCAAACACGACAGCTTAATACTAACAAATGCAAGAATACGAAAAATTAATCTAACGGAATGAAATAGAACTGTTCAAATATTTTTGCGATGGTTTATATATTGATGTTATTAATTATTGATATAAAATTTCTTTTGTTAGTTGGTTAACGTACTGCTGGATTTGTTTTCGTCGTTTATTTTCGACTGTGAGAAAGAAAACATATTCGTCGGTAGCAAAACTTTCCACATTGTTACGTTGGCAGAGTGAATCTGTAAATAATGGAATGAGTCAACTGTTTAGCTGGCGTGATGCGGCGACACGGCCACGTGTTCTCATAAATCAAGACGTCTTCTAGCCACCGCCGAGGGCGGTTCGTTTTTTGAACATGTGTCGGGGTGGCGAAACGTTTTAATAGATACATAAACACTGAAAATAAATTTATTTCTATGCCTTTTTCGAAACCAATATGGATAAAATTCTCAATAACAATCCTAGATAATGGTATTTGCCAACTTTGAGTAAATATTTATCCAGAATTATAATCAGTATACTGATTATCGTTACGCGTGATCTCTTGCGCCGCAGTTAAATGTACGAGGTTCCGGCGTCAGAGATTGTGCCTCAGACGTTCGTAACACTGGAAATTATTTTGTTTAAAACACTGGCTAAAACTATTTTCTAGGATTGCTATTGTTTAACTTTCGCAAATTGGCTTCAAGAAACCTACAGTTATAGATAAATGGTATATTGCAACCAACATCACAGATATATTTTTCTTCTTTATGAACCTAAACATGTTAGTAAACAAAGATATAGCCTGTTCGGAATAAAGGGAGCACTCACAAATCCCTGCTAAATTTATATTTTCAGCCAATTAGTATCTTTCCGCGCGCAACGTATAAACGAAGGGAAATGTCTAACCTCTCTGGACACGTCGCTTTATGTTTGCGCGTATAAGATACGCTGTGCCGTGGTAGGAACATAAATAGTTTGATTAAGAAAAGTTTATTAATTACATAAAATATAAGTATGTCGATTTCAGTTGATTTATGTCTGTCTTGTTGTATTTAAACAGGAAAATACAAGGAACTACATTCAGCAAATAGCTGCCAACTATACAAGCAGTAATGTAACTATTATTGATGTTGAATGATGTGCAGTAACTGCTGGAGATTATTTTCAAAGGTTAAATCTTTAGTGCTCACTAACGTGCGTAGACAGCAGCGACGTTCTGCTACATAATTCTGGTGTAAGATCGCAAACGAAATGTCTGAACAGAATTAAGGAAGTAATTGAGTAGAGAGTTATGGGTAGTGCCTTAGGAACCGCGCCGTCCACGAGGGTTGGCTACAGCGGAGATCTGCAACATCGCAGAGCGGGCAGCTAGTTTGAAGGCAGGGCTGCTGTTGTTGACGTGTGTCTGAGGTATTACTGCCTGGCCCTGTGAGGGGGTTGTAGCTTTGTGAAGGTTGTCAGGTGACATGCCCTCGCTACCTACCCTCGCCTGCTGCAGGTATGCTACCCCCAAGAGCCCAGCTGTCGCCACACGTCAAAACAACCTAAATCCACCCCCCTTACAAACCATTTCCCTCACCTAAGTGTGAGCCTCGTGTTTCGCATAGCTCGCCGCATACAGTAAGCACAGGACATATCACATGTTTCCGAGCGAGCATTAGCTAGTATATTAGATGAGATACGAATGGCTATGTGACAAACTAACTACTTGATTTCTCTACAGCTTTTAACTCCGTCAATCACAACGTCTTCATAAGCTGAGTTCTATTTTGCGATTCTCTAGAAACGCTATTGCATGAACCCAGTCGTATCTTCAGGGCCGGCAGAAATGTGTTATCATCGACAGAAGACAACGGCCGGTTCTCGGCCCCTTATTAATACCTATCTATATTCATTACCGACCTACCACTTGCACGCTGATGCCCTTCAACTTGTCAGCCCCGTTAAGCAGGGTCGAGGAATTAGTGAGCAGTCTCAACAACGACCGCTTCAAATGCGTTGCAGTATGTTCGTAAACAGGTTTTTTCTACGAAAATATTCCACGTGTTCCCATTGTGCCAACGTACGAAACGAAAACAAACTTCAGACAATGTCGGAACCTCATTGTTAAGACGCCGCGCTCATTGAAAACACCGTTTCTAAGCCCTCCAACATGGCTAAAAACGGCCTTTTCAGACTTTCGTACTTCAAAATATACTAACAGGATGTATGTGAAACTCAGGTTGCGACCTGCACTGATATTAGTTGCAGACTTTCCACCAATAACATTATATGGCCACCGGCCACACACACAGATGCTATTTTATATGGTTTGTTATTACTATTTGTTTACTCTTTTAAATTATAAGACATTGTGTTCTGTATTTATGTGTTGTATGAAAATGGTTAAGTGTAAGAGATGGATAAATGCCTTAACTTCGCCATTTTAAATAAATACATAAAATAATAACAGATACTACACTTGACCAGGAACATATCGTGGGATAACTATCTATAACTAGATAATGAGATAGTTGCAGCTATTTTGACACACGCGCAAGTTATTTGTTGAAATGAATATCTGTGTTGCAACAATACTCTAATTAACACATTTATAATTACATAAATACCGATAGGAACAATCATAAGGTTAGAGTAGTCATCTGCAGATAACTTAGAGTTGGGAAAATTAAATTACCTAGTTGTTGCACTAAACTGACAATATACTAATTGGATTCACTATTGAATTATTTTCTATATTGTTTAGCAACTACTTTTTGTGACGAATTTGTGTCGTAATTTCTGGCTATATAGAGCAACTTAAGGCCATTTGCGCTAACGTTGTGGAATCGTAATTAAGAATTAAATGCAATGTGTATGTAAAAACAAGCCCCGAATAAACTTCATAATTTAAAACATAATTTGTAATATCGAAACATAGTTCTTTACCTTGTAATTTATTATTCTCGCCTTGTTGAATTCTCGTGTACGTAGCCTGGCGTGATCATATACATTTTACCGGTAAGAAATGGTCCTCGATGTGTTATGCGTAGGGCCATTAACTTTTCCTGAAAATACTTTTGTCCCAGTTTGCCCCAGTGCCTTACTTGTTGTGCTTCATAGTCTGTGATTAGATGTTTGAACTGTGGCGTGTGTTGAGGTAACCTTGCTGTGATTGGCCCAGTCATATGAGACGTCACTTCACACACACACGCTGCCAATAACCATGAAGCACAACACACTGATACAAACTGGGGCTGAAATATTTTCGCGAAATGTTCGTGGCCCTAATTGTGTCATTCACTCGATTAAAAATGTTAGTTCTGTTGAAGTGACACTAGCTATGTATATATGTAATGTACAGTCCTATCTTAGTATGGCACTTTTGTATTTCAGCTTCAGAAGAACATAACGATTATAACAGGTAGGGTCCTGTAGTTTTCGCCAAAATATTTTTGTATCACTTTGTTTCAGTACCTTACGTGCACACCTGCATCTCTGCTATGTGGTCAATGATTGGATGCCGTAACACCCAGCGTGTGGAGGTTAAACCCGCAAATCACAGACGTGATGTGTGGCTGTTATCCGTGTACTGATTGGTTCAGTCTAATGAGTAACACCTCTGCACAAAAACACTCTGTCAATAGCCATGAAGTTGAGCTACAGGTGTGCACGTGGGGCAAAAGTCTTTTCTCGAAAACTACCGGCCCGTATTTATAACAGGCAGGGATAAAATGTGTCATTGCGGATCATCAGTTTATATTCGGTACATGAATGTAGTATGTTTGAAAGATTCTTGCAACGGGAATAAGTAATTTAGTGATTTTCAAATGCCGTCTTGACGTGGTTTTTGTTAGTGTGCATAGATCTGAAGATCTTCCGCATAAAGGTGATGTTTCGAGAAGGACAAACATTTACTTACATAGTTTATGAATAAAGAGAGAAAAGGGGGGGGGGGCAAGTACAGAGCCTTTGAGGCACTCCAGATTGTAACAGACGCCATCTGGACTGATGGCACTGACTTCTGTCGTTAAAAGATAGGATTTGAGCCATTCATACATTGGCGGAGAAGTTCTAGACATGTCTCAGTTTCGCTAGAATGGTTTCATGATCTACATCGAATGCTTATGGTAAAATCGATACGGCATAAAATCGTTAGCTGTCTGTTCTCCTCGGCTAAACGAATGTTAACAGTTATGTCAATCAAAGCTGTACTTGTGATGTTCGCGTGACGGGAGGCAGGCTGTTAATCATCTAACATGTTTGGTTTTTTTATGTACACAGAAAGTTGTCGATGAACTAAATATTCTGT
This sequence comes from Medauroidea extradentata, assembly GCA_003012365.1. Taxonomy (NCBI): domain Eukaryota; kingdom Metazoa; phylum Arthropoda; class Insecta; order Phasmatodea; family Phasmatidae; genus Medauroidea; species Medauroidea extradentata. Next base: position 8,778 of record PNEQ01121024.1, read on the forward strand.
TACCTTTGACAGCACTGGCAATATACTAATCGGGCTTTAGTTTTTTTTTTTTTTTTTTTTTTTTTTTTGCTGTTGGGTGCGTAATTTTAGCAACTGGAATCACCTGCGCTTTTTTTTTCCACAGGTTGGAAAGATGTTATCTTTTAATGATGTATTAATCACGTGTGTAAGTACTGGCAAGAATACAGGTAAGATGGGTGCTGTTAACTTGACAGACAAGCCATCTATGCCTTGAGCTTTACTTTTTATTCGCAAACGATTTGCTTACTTCACCCACAGTAACGGGTCGAAAGAAAAGTTGGGGTTCAGTTATATTAAATTTTCTTTCACCAATATTTATCATTTCAGTTTTACTCGTATGCCAATATTAGTGGCAGAATTAGTAAAATATTAATTCACTTCGTCAGCGGACAGATTTGAGGAGAAACTGTTGTTTTTATTAACAAGATATAACGAAACTACTGCGACCCTCTGTATATTATCTCGTAGTCGACATGTGAAGACAACTTGACTGAATGAGAATATCGCTCGCAATGAATTAGGTGACATCAACAGTTAATTTACTTATTTATTTAACCACGAGTAAAATTCAGCACTACGGTCGTTTTACAATTTGTCGTGTATATTTTAGGCTACACATGACTAGCTAAGTACAGTGATGATAATAAACAATAATACACGTAAATTATTACTTACTTAAAAAACAGTATGTAATAGAGGAAAATGAGTTGTATCTGTTACACAAAAATACTTGAGAATTTTTAGTAGGAAATGTAAAGTATACATGATAAACCGTTAAGAAATAATGGGAATAATAAATATTTTAAAATTTCTTTTTGTAACGTTTTATTCCTATTTATTTTTTACTGACGATAGGAGCCGTTTGTATTATTTTGTTGAAACCTACTTAATAATGATCCAGTTTTTTCAAGATTGTCGGGTATTAACTGGTACACATCACACAGATTATTACGTGTCAGCGACAATGTATTGCAGTATAGTAGAGTAGAGGTGGCCAGCTGCTACACAGTGAAGTAGATGCAGGACCAAGGACCAATGAGTAGAGAGATACAGGTACATCTGCCTGCTAGAGCCAGTCTTTGTGTTGTGCCTTTGTGCCGCCCGCCCTGCCGCCTCTCTTCAAGGTCACAGTCCTAGCCACAAAAAATTGTTTTCACTCGCCGGCCCGCCTGCAATTTGTTGGTCGTCAACACTGAGCCAGGCGGAGGATTGGTAAATGTTTTACGGGCGCAGATTGCAGGGCAGGAGACGTCGCAACTAGAGGGCATTGGCTGCCGACATAGCGAGTGTGACCTGTAGCTACTTCACGAGTATTGGCCGTACCACGACAATAAAGCTGCGTTCACAACCAACACTGAGTGTGCATGCAAGCATTCAGATCACGTGACGCATGTGCGTACCTAGGAACAGTTTTCGGAGGGGGTTTTGAACTCTCATCTTGCATAAATGTTTCAATGTCATCTGTGTTTAGCGGAAAATTTAGCGCAATAATGTCAAAGTACATAATTCAACGCTGAAAGCATTAATCTATAACTGCAGGTTTCTTGAAGCCAAGTGGCGAAAATTAAACAATAGCAATCCTAGACAAATGTTCTAGCCAACGTTTGGCTTCGAAAAAAGTGTAGAGATATATTGATGTCTTGAGCGTTAATTTATCTACCACGCACTCTTATAGTTAAGGACGTGATCCTTTACCACACATGATATATTGTTTCACAAAGAAAGTTTTGCCTACTTGACTTCGTAAGACAGAAATTCACACTTGGAAATTTAATTTTAAATGGTATTTTTTTTTTTTTTTTTGCAAAATATTGGAAACGACGAGGAGTTAAAATTTCAATTATGTGCACAATGTGTAGTGTTGCTGAGATCTTCAACGCATCAAGAAGCTGCTCTTTAGAACACTCCCCGTCATGAAATTAACATCCTCTCTTTGAGTGGAACTTCTGTGGCAATCATTTCGTGTTAATTTGCTGAGCAGTACATACCAAGAAACTTAAAAGGTACTGTTATTTGAAAATCGTTCGAATTCACCGTTTACGAAAAATACATCTTAAAAATAATCAAATACTGCGGTAGTATTGTTAGCACACGAATTTCTGTGGCAGATAAATTCACACATGAAAAATACCAATGATGGTGTGTGATAGGCACGCCAGTGTATGGAGTTGCTGGAAAGTAAGTTTGTTGAGGTTTACGTGGTTGAAATATGTGATATAGTTCCTTCTAAAGAACTGTAGCACGGGATGTGTTTTTCAAAGTACAAAACACATTTACAAGCACACTGTGTGTAATTATATTGCAGGTGTTTTGCCTACATGCCAGGTATTGTATTGTTGGCACAGACATCTCCGAAAGTTTTTAACATAAGCTAAATAACAGCCTGTATATTGGGTTTCGTAGTAGTATGAAACGTACTAATTCTGTGATCACTGATAAATTTTTTTCTCCAATTATAACCTCGTTAGCAAAGCCTGTGCTGTAATAACTTAAAGACTATAGATAAAACCCATTTGCTGCACATATTGGCGTATATAGTCCATTCGTGATACAATTAGTACTTTTGAATTAAAACTTTCTGTAACATTTCACACACGAATGCTCGGTCATTTGCTTCCAGTAAAGTTAATAGAGTATTACGTAAGTAATTGTGTTGTGATGTCGTACTTACTAAGTGTACAGTGACGAAATTATAGGTACATCAAGTGCTCACCACTTTACCGAGAACGAACTATATTATTCGAAAAAGAGTTCGTTCAACAAAATACTATTTCATCTTTATTTGTGTGTGTTATTGTTGTTATTAAAGATATGTAGAAGCATAGCTTAGCAATTTTTTTAAAATTAAATGTATGCTATTTTTTTGTGAAGTTTATGTTGCGTTGAACTTAATTACAGGAGATTTTATAAATAATTTTAAGGTGTAAAATTGTACATTTTTCAGTTTAAATATCTGCAAGAAAATATTTCTACAGTTTTGTATGGTTTCCTCCATTACGTCATTCTTTCATTTCGGGCAGTTTTTGTACCATGCCAACGCTAAATGTAGCAAAGATTGACAAGCTTTAAAGATATTATTTGTAAATGATTATCTGCTCATATTTGGAGAATTTTTCACACAGATTTTGGCAGGTTTCGAAAATATAAATAAACTATAGTGATCAGGCAAGATACTATGATGACAGTGAATACAAGTTTTTAAATTAACTTTTTATGTTGTGTCGAACATTCTTACTGCTACTGCAGCTTGTAAGTTTAACATTCAGGTTTCTCCTGGTACTTAAATTCATTATTTTGTGGTATGTATACGGCTCCAACATGTACCTATAACTTTTTTTAAAAATCTGTTCACTTAAAAAAAATTAACTAAAAAGAAAATATCTATTTCAACCAGCTATATAAGTACCGTATTTAAGGAATGAGTCATGCTTTAATAACCCCATTTTGCACCTTGGGAGCCCAAAATTTTCCGGGGGAGAAGCCCCGGAACCCCCCGCTTTCTTTTAGTGGAGGATGTACCCCAACAATTAAATAAATTTCAGTCCCCCCCCCCAAAAAAAAAAACATGAGCTTGTGACGCCCATGATCAGTGGTTAGAGGTGATGGGACATACTGTTTGCTAGACTTCAAGCTTGTACGTGGAGCTGTTGTCCTATTTGACTGAACCAATAAGAACACCGATATTGTAATATGTGATGCCTGTTATTGGTCTGCAGACAGCTACATTGTGTCAGTGTTTTCAAGGCTATGTTGACTCAAAATTTTTTCGCGATATTCCGTAATCTCTACTAGTGGTATGCTATTGCTGCAGTTAAATGCGACCGTAAGTCTTGTTGTAGTAATAGTTTAGGAAGAGGAGGGGCAGAGAGAAGGCGCTGCGCATGCGCACCATAGCAAAGTGTGGGAGATGTTGAAGAGAGTAGGAGTGGGAGGGAGGGAGGAGGAGGACAGCCAGTGTTGTGTGTGGCTGCGGGCGGCCAGTACACTGCGCTGTTGCCAGCTCTCACGTGCCTGCTTGCTCTGATCACCTCGCTGACCGATGTGCGGACCACGTGACTCACACCTGCCCGCCCGCGCCAGTTACTATGGAAGGACCGTCAAGGTGGGATATCTTAACTATTTCCCCAACTTCCTTTCCTACGGGCCTACCCCTGTAGCTTCACTTGAAGCCGGCGCGTTTCATTTCATTTTACGTCATGATCTCATGTCGTACGTACCTGCTGTATCATGCCAGCACCGTACACCGTACTGCCAGATTCAAACAAACATTAATTAATACAGTACATCTCTATATATAAAAGAGAATCCTGACTGACTGACATCAAACTGCAGCCCAAACCGCTGGACATAGAATCGTGAACATTTCTGTGTGGTTTCCTCTCAGGTCGTAGGCGAGCACTAAGAAGGGATTTTTCAAAATTCGACCGCTTAAGGGAGTGAAGTGTATTTCGGAAGAAACGTCGATAGAGCCTTAACCCTACGGAATATCATCCTGATTTTTACTTTAATGGGATACACATAAAAATGCATATTAGCCAATTTCAGAGTTTTTCGAAATTTAACATTTAAGGGGGTGAAAATATTCTAATTGTGTTTTCGATAAATTATCGGTATCTATCGAATCCTCCGGGATAGAGAGTTGGTTTTCACTTCAAAATGTTGCTTACGTAAGTCCCCTAGCAGAACAAGGTTGGGGGGGGGGGGGGGGAATGTGTTTTTTATTAAGCGTTTATATCCCTGGAGTACAGTTGGCTATCGTCGTGATTTTTACTTCAATTGGTTACGTATACAAATGTCTATAACAGGACTCCAATACGTTTCGAAATTCTTTAATTTAGGAGGTGAAAATACGTGAAATGTGTTTTCGTTTATTCCTCCATATCTATCAAACCAATAGAGAAATCGAAGTGATTTTTGCTTTAGATTGATGATAATGTAAATATCCGAAATACCATATAAATATTTTTTCGAATTCGGCCCTAAAGAGGTAAAAAAAGGTAAAATGTGTTTTTGATTCACAGTCGATATATCGATGTTATTTTTGTTTGAGATTAATGCTTACTCAAATGCCTGAAAAGTAATTTCACGAATTTTTGAAATTTCCCACCTAAGGGAGTCAAAAGTGATAAAAGGTGTTCTCAATTAATCGTTGATATTTCTTGACCCCAGCGGGCTATTGTGTTTTTCACGTCCTAGAGACCCCAGTAAAGTAGTGTAAAATATGATTCAAGGGTTTTTCGAAATTCTGTCACTTAGGAGGTGAAAATTCATGGAATGTGATTTAGATCAATCTTTGACATATATCGAACCCATCGAGATATTAAGTTTATTTTTACTTCAAAATGAGGATTAGGTAGATGCTAGCAAAAGGTTTTCAAAATTTTCAAAATTCGAACTCTCAGTACTGTACAGGGGTGATATGTGTTTCTTAGTAAATGATCGATTTTGCTTCGACTGAACGGGCTACCATCGTGATTTTCACTTGACTTGGATACTTATACAAATATTTAAAGATGTAAAATTAGGATTTTTCGAAATTTGTCACCAAAAGGGGCGAAAAGGCATATAATTAGTTTTCTATCAGCCGTTGATACTTATCCAACCAGTAGAGATATTGAGGTGGTGTTCGCGTCAGAAAGATGCTTACGTAAGTACCTGAAAAAATAATGCAAGATTTTATTTTATTTTATTATATAACTTAGTTATTAAGAAGATAACTTAGTTAGTAATCTTTTTAGGTAGACGTTCCGAAAAGCGAGTACAACCATCGAGCAATATATTATACAGGAGTTTCGTTCTACAGTTCTATCTAGACGTGTTGTTGTACAACCTCTATGAGCTTAGGAAATTATTAATAATTTTGACGTTATGTGGCGCAGCTGTTTGTCATTCGGACACACAAAAACTGCAAGACAGATTAAATTAGTGCAATTTGGATGAAGTCGTTCAAAAGTGGTTACAATTTATTATGCAGTCCACTACGCACTGAAGTTCTTCGACTGCGTCATCCCACATATACTATCTCGCTAATCTCAAGGTTGGGGCACTAAATAGGTTTATATTTCTGCAAAACATTACCCCCCGAAACTGTCTAATGGCACTAAACTTTAAGTGAAGTTTTTGAAAAACAACATTGGTTGTGCTCGGGGGAAATTAGTCTTCATACCACGTAAACTGCGTATTTCATTCTATTACCCTCCTATATTTAGGAGTCTGTAATTACCCCACATCAACTTTGCTGTGGCTATAAATAAGGCCCAGGGGAAGTCGCTGTTAGTGACAGGGACAAACTTAAGACTGCTTTTCGTGTGGACAGCTATAGCTACTTATCCTTCTGCATAGTTAGCTCAACTAGCAGATTTATCATGACAACACTCGATGACTGAACTACCTGTCTGGTGTACAAAGAAGTTTCTCAACTGTAGCAAATGTTATCTGCTATTAGTAACACACGCGAGCAAAGTCGCGGGTGCACTGCTCGGCATATACAGGATGTTACTGAACAACACCGACAAACTCAGGCAGGCGATTCCTTATGAAAAAACAAGCACAAATTATATTTAGCATTTTTCGCCTGAACTTTATATTAAGGGAGTAATAAGTCTTTCAATATCTACATTTATAATCGTATTTCCCCTAAATATCGGAAACTAAATTAAAAAAAAAAAAAAAAAAACATATTTTCAGCATTGCCTAATGTTTTTGGAACCTTCAAATCCACAGCAAATACAACTTGATACCTTCCACCCTCTAATTGAATATAACTTTTTTACCATCAGCATTTTCGAACATTTGAAAATTGTTAATTGAGAAATGAGACCTGTGTAACAAGAAAGGTCCTCTTGTTGCAACTGTCTAGGACGTACCGTTTGTGCTCAAACACACTTCAATAATTCGCGCAGACATACAGAGCCTAGAGCATAGGCAATCCTGGAACATCCGTGTGGTGTGTTCAGCAGGCAGGCTGTGGTGAACATTCACTGTAAACAAGTACAGTAATGTTAAAGTCGCAGATCAGTTTGTTGCTAGCATTCTGCGCACATATCGTAGCAGTTGTGAACGAAATGGTAGGTCCCAGGTAGCTGAAACATGTCTAAATGGTATTGTGTTCGTCATGCTGATAATAAACCAAACACGAATAACTGCCGGAGTTTGTCGGTGTTGTTCAGTAACATTCTGTGTAACAAGGGACACGAACATGTCGTGTTATCATCCGCCAGCAGGTTGGGAACAGTGTCAGACAGTTAGTGTGGCAAACCTGCAGGACTTCACCACCGACCAGTGATATAAGGACTATTGTAAATGCCCAGTATCCTTTCTTTCATGTGGATACACAAACATACTGAGCTCTGGAGCTGATGACGTTACGAAGTCTGTTCCGTTGAGCCTCCATGCGTTGAGCATAGCACATAGTCCAGTGGATTCTAGCCTGCCTCCAAACATTAATGCGAAATTTGCATGCCTATATGTAACTCATTTCTAGAGATGAAGATATATCGCGAAAATTGCTTGTGCCAACATAGCCTTGAAAACACTGTAGTTTCTTGCAACATGTGATATACGTCTGACACTACATAGGTGTATGCAGTCCGGCAACAGGCATCGTATGTTAAAATAGCAGTATTCTTATTGGCTCAGTCAAATAGGGCAACAGCGCAACGTACAAGCGAAAGCCAGTCATCATTTGATAAGTGGAACATAAGTTACGACCTAACAGTCAAATTTTCCCGCGATAAAACCATCATCTCTACTCATTACTAGAGACCCTCGTTTTTCGCGAAAAGAATGTAGCCCCAGTTTGTTTCAGTGACGTACGTGCACATCTGCAATTCTGTTTGATGGTTATTAGCAGCGTGTCTATGCCTATCATTCGACTGAGCCAATTACAATAACGTTCCTGCAACACCACACGTCTGTGATTTGGCGGTAGAATACCAAGGCTCGTGACAGTTACAATATCCAATCACTGACCACGAAGCAGAACTGCAAATGTGCACGTAGGGCAACGGAACAAAGTGAGGCAAAATTATCTTACGTACTGGTGGTAACCATTAACACATCCGTAACTTACAAGAAGATTGTTATTGGACTTGTGGAAACCCAGGAAATGACAGTAGCATAAACAAGCAGAAGCTCGTGGCTTGTCCACGTCACGTGGCCATAGAGGATAGCAACACAGCTCCGTATATCACGTGGCCATAGAGGATAGCAACACAACTCCGTATATCATGTGACCATAGAGGATAGCAACACAACTCCGTATATCACGTGACCATAGAGGATAGCGACACAACTCCGTATATCACGTGGCCATAGAGGATAGCAACACAACTCGGTATATCATGTGGCCATAGAGGATAGCAACACAACTC
>PNEQ01121026.1:0-22604 GCA_003012365.1 Medauroidea extradentata
TGATTAGTGTAAATTTTGAATATCTGAGATTGCTCGGTTGTAAATAAAGTTATAAGACTTTTCGCAACAGCTTGCAATAGCAAAAATTGACACACTCCGACCGCTAGCGTGGGCCTTCAACATAAAACGGTGGGGCATTAAATATAAAAAAAAGTGTTTTTGATGTCTTGAAACATATACAAATACCTGAAAAAAAAAAATTAAATTTTTTAAAAATGGTGAAGCAACCAATTAATTAAAAATTTGTTGAAATGGTATGAAATGACCCCTCTGATTTTTGTAGAAGCTCAAAATGAACGAGGCAAGAAAATTCCCTGAATTTTCTCAGATGGACTAAAAATTCCCTGAATTTCCCTGATATTTCCACATGGCCATAATTTCCCTGATAATTCCAGGTTTTCAATATTTTCCAGGTGGGTGGCCTCCCTGAACTAGTCACATGTTTATGCGGCATTGTTTTAGGCGCGTAGCAAATGAGTGTTTTCATAGTGACTACATACGGTAGTATCTTGGTAGGATTTATTTACTTGGAAATACTCCATTGCAAAATAAATGACTGTCAAAACAAACTAAAAATAAGACAAGAAAACATAAATAAGAAGAGTATGCTTTAGTCATCAGGATACATACACAACATGAAATTCCAAAACTGGAATCTTGTCAGATAAAACAAGGAGCAGACAGTCATTTATTTTGCAATGGAGTATGTCCAAGTAAATAAATCCAGTCATGCACTCTCATTGCACAGTTCTTTCAAAGATCAGTATCTTGGTAGTTCTTTGAGAAATAACGACGACTGTGTTCGTTTACAGTGAGTGAGAAGCTAAAAGTAACTAAGGAAGCAGAATAAATCGGAAACTGCGCAGTACGTCATAAGTACATTACAGCATCGTTTAGAGATTGGCGCCAAATGAAAAACACATTACAGGATACCGTTGCGACATCAACAGTTCGTCATGACAAAACATTTTGGTCTACTAAGGTTCGATAATGCTGGTAATTATATTTTGCTTCGCGTGTCTAGTGTTGTATCACATGTTGCACGCCTCATGTACTTTGTTTGCGCTTTCGTTGCTTTGTGTGGACTCTCGTACGTAATGATGTTTGTATTACATTACTAACTGTTCATTTAGTTGGTTTTTGGACTCAACATTTCACATTTCATTGACAAGTTGCTAATTGTTTGTGCACTCATATTAGTGTCACGTGATCAAACTGTTTTGTGTCTGTTACCGTTCAGATGTCAGTAATGAATACGTGTAAAGCGTGATATAACATTTGAAACATCAAAAATTATGTACATTCACTACTGCTAAGAAACACGTTTTACACGACCTTCGGCTAACTTTAGCCACAAATTTGCTTGCCAGCGACTACCTGAAGTCTACAACATTAAGTTTGAATTTTCTTTTTTAAAACAATTTTTCCCCAAACTTGTCGATGAAAAAAAGGGGTGCGCGGCTTACATGGGTGAAAGGGGCATATGGGCGAATACGGTAGCTCCAGGTGAATGTTGGGCTGGTTCCTTAACATAGACCATGGGCAATTATTTTCCCACTTCCTATCCTTGTGTCAAGCTTTGTGTAACTACCTCCTATGACCTCACTGTTGACAAGACACAAGCCCAATAAAATAAAAAATATATATACACCTATTATACATTCTCAAGAATTAACTAGTTTCTACGTTTTTATAATGCTATTACTTACCTAGTTATTATGGTGATTATTTTTTTAAGTGTTGCAGTCTCAATTTTTGTCAATAGCCAATAAAGGTACAAATATTTGTGGGTTTAACGTCAAAAAATGTACCAGTTGGCTACCAAATCAGTATTAAAACACAAAAGCGAAAGTCCTCATTTACCCATCATCAGGAGGCTTGTCGTCATTCTCCCATGGCCACGTAGTGGTTTTACGGACAGTAATGAGACTGGGGCTAGAGAAAACAGCAGGTGGCTCCTCACAGACTTCTTCTACATCAACGTCTAATGTCGGACCACTATCAAGCGGCTCCAGTACAGAACTGCTCCGTCCCAGGCCACAACTCTCGAAAGGATCCTGTACATGATAGGCCACACCCATCACCATTATCTCATAAGTTTACAGATTTACCTACTACATACAGTATATGGTACACAAAACAGAAATTACATACACTCAGTGAAAGTCCGCTGTAACGAGTACGGCATATAATGATAAGTCTGCTATAACGATAATTTTTATTGGCACCGTCAGTTTCCTGGTATATTGTTTGATTAATAAAAAATATGGCTATAACAAATATGGTGCTAAGTCATTTTCGCTATAACGATAGCTTACAGAGCCGCAATTTTCCTCAATAACAATGAGAAAATGTATTATTTCCTTAAGAAAATGTGAAACAACTTTGCAGTGTTTCATGTGTTCGTCAAATGAAATAGCGTTGTGCAAGATGTGGACGACTTGACAACGCCGCACAAGGTGGGGCCCCACAGTGAGCATAGTTTGCCCGCTGCATGTCGCGCTTGCACATCAGACTGTCGACTGCTCATTCTGCTAAAGTGGGCTTTACACGGCTGTTGCCTTGCTAGCTGTTAGTAACACGAGTTGATAATCATTAACTTGGTGTAATTTAAAAGCGTTCAGCCTTAGCGAAGGTACAGAAACTAGAAGAAAGCTCTCTTACTGTGTAGTAGTCAGGTGGATAGGTGTTGTTACCTAAAGTATAGGAAAAAGCGTTTGTATATGCACCATGAGTTACGATAATGAGCTACTAGCACAATTAGTGGCCGGGCCATGAATAATTACCTATTTTTAAAATTGTTGCTTAAAATAATGTCCAAAGTACTGAATGAATTGGCTACGCATACAATTAATGGTGCCAGGGCAGGCATGTGCAAGTCAGCAATCCCGTACTGTTCCTGGGCGGCTTGGTAGAAGAAGACGAGAATGGCGTGGATTGAAATAACGAATTGTTGGGAGAGGGAGTAGTATCCCGGGTCGGGATGGGGAGGGGGTGAGGAAAGGAGGGAAGCAAGTGGCGAGGGAGGGGGCGAAAATTGGCGTTCCCTACCGGCCGGGACAAAGAGTTTCGAAAATTGTGCCGTCAGCGAAGTTGCAAAAACATTCAGCAGGCAGAGCACTTTAGCAGCGCAAACTTGCAACGCACAGATTTGGAAGTTGTAGAATGGCGTAGTAAAGTAAGCAACGGTGAGGGCCAGCCAATCCGAGAGTGTACATTGGAGGCAGGGCTGTTCCCCCTCATCAACTTCTTCACAAGGTGGGCATGATGAGACAGTTTAACTACATGCTAGCTGTCGCACGTACGAATTGGTAACAGCATGGGGCCCCGTCGCAAGTATATGTAATTTGTTTTGCAGCATGCTGCCCTGGGCCCGCAAATGAGCATAATTTGTTCTGTGGCTTGCTGACTGTGGCCCGCAAGTGAGCATAGCTAGTCTCGCTCGAATCGCACGGACAGAACAGTGTATTGCGCTACGTGCCAGCCTAAATATTTTCGTACTTTGCTGCTCTTTTGCGGTTGTATGTGTTTCATGTTAGTACACAGCAGTTTCCTTGCCATTTCAAACATGGATAAGAAACGAAAATCTCTTGATCTGTTAACTAAACCAAAAATTATTCAAGATTGTGTAAATCCGTCTGTCAGCAGAAGTGAAATTGGTTGGCGTTACGGTTTGACCCCTTCTACATTGTTCACAATTTTGAAAAATAAGGAAAAAATTCAGTCAGCAGCTGTAAAAGATTGTGTACCAGACAAAAATAAAAAAATTTCATGCTGCAAAACACGTAGATCTAGAATAATCTTTGTTTACATGGTTCTCGCAAAACCGCACAAAAGGAACTGCGATTATTGGGGCAATGTTAAAGGCTAAAGCCGTACAACTAGCCTTACAACTGAAAATTGATGATGATTTCAAATGTGGCCGAAGCGACAGGAAGCAGCATGACCTTGAGTGATTCCACGTGCCGACTACAGCTGAGAGTATTGCCACGCTGTGTGTCAAGGCCACTAGTAGCGTAGCATCACGGCTGCACGTCTAATAATTTTGCAGTGAATGCTGGTATGTCTCTAAAATTTTATTGTAGTGAATTTTATGTACTTTTCTATAATTTTTGCTATTTCCACAGTAGAATATACAGTCAAATACGTAATACATAAACATAATGCTATAAATATACAATTTTTTTTTTAAATTTTGTTTATAAGATAATTTGCTATAACATACATTTTTCATGCCATTATAAATTTATTTATGTTATAATTGACTTTCACTGTACATAATTGCCTTCTCATACATTTGCACGTTTTCTTCCAGTTTTACATACAATCCACAAATATTTGGGTACAAAACATAATTTTACAACAAGCAAAAAACTGAAGCTGACTTTCCTTTCGTAGTCCACAGAAAACAGTTTCGTGTAGTTTGCGAAATATTCATCAGGCCAGAATACCTTAACTTAATTATAACTGTGACTAATAGCACTTCACATTCTGTAACAATTTCCTTAATTTACGAAAATAATAAATTAATACATTACATTATTTTGCAATGAATATTAAATACCTATGCTAGTACTCTTTTCATGAATACTACTATATGAATTTTCATCCCACGAGCTGGTTTGGACCTCAAGGGGAACACCTGAGACGCGACTATGCTAGAATGAAACTGCTGTGATATGCCACTACCTTCCGCAGGTTGGGGATAAGAGAACCATACAACACCCAGTCCTGAACCAACGAAGGTACTAACTGTAAATTTTCCTCCCCAGCCGGGAGTCAAACCCAGGGCCCTTGGTCCCCTTGCCAGCAGTGCTAACCACTGCTGGCAAGGCTTGGACTGCTCTTTTTTGATAAAGCTCTAACTGAATAATGTATAACTAACCCCCCTATCTACCGTTATGTGCAGAAATAAAGGAATTACGATACAATACAACAGCATAATTCTATAGCAGAAGATCATGCACTCTACTGTCCTGTACTAATCGAAGGAATGCACAAAAACATGATAAAGAAAAACTTGGAAGATAAAATAAAAATTAACCAAGTATAAATCTTTTCACTTATGTCATATGTAATTTATCAAACATGTTAGAATGTTAAATATTTTAAGACAGACCATTTGTAATTCAGGTTTGAACATAGTTAACGTGGAATTTGTAGCAAATAAATTTTAGCTTACCTTAGGATATTATTTAATCATAAAAATAAATTCAATATTACCTGTTTGCAAAAATTATGTTTGTGTACAGCATTATACATGGAATGTAGGATAGCTTAACATGATCCAAGTTTCCCTAAGCATAGATTTAACATTATTGTGCACTTAGGGTATGTGCAACAACATTATAATACAACTACAGATACATATTACAGAAAACATGACCAGTGTCATGATTGGAAATCACAGCACCATTTTTTTTGAGACTGTGAACCAAGTATATTAAAGGTGATTGTGCCATGTAAAACAAGTTATCACAAACACTGACTGTAGCGAACCCAGTTTAAGAAGTACACTACTTAATAAGTTTCATGATTTTGCACCTTGTCTTATGAGCAAGTACCCCACAATTTAACCCTTAAGAAGTTTCCTTGGTCAGCAAGCATTACTTCTTTCTCTCCCGTCATAAACGTTGCAACAAAGTTTACTGTAATGTAGGGCTTTTAGGAGAGATATACGCAAACAAGATGTGTGGCATGAGATGGCACAGTACCTGATAACTGCCAAATAAGAAGCTGTCCATCTGGGATAGAGCTCTGCTGTAGGAAGAGCTGGGTAAGCTCACTGGCTGCTTGTCCTCCACATCGACATCAACATCTACATCTACATCCACATCCGAGCAGTCATCCTCTAGATCGTCGTCAAACAGGTGTTCCAACAGCATGTCGTTGCCCCCCAAGAACGAGTTCTGTAACATTTCCATCTCATTTCGTTCACCACACTCCAACACATTAATAATGTTCACATTATGTCACCATAAGAACCAAAATATTAAATGGTAACTAACTCGAACAAAAACAAAATGCAGTACCTACAGTGTTTTTTAAACACCACTTCAAATTGCTGAGCTTCTAATATTTCAATAAGAAAGATTAATTTTTAACCTATCACTTTCAAAAGAAATTAGACAAAAGTGTGATGCACAGAAGACTACAAGATTAGAAGCCTCAAGAAATGTGTGTTTCTGACATAAAGAAACAGCTCAAGAAACATAATACAATTTACTGAGAGGGATTGTACAGTAGACAGTGTCATAGTAGTCACACAACACAGAAAAAAATTATTATACACTTTGGGGCAATCTGATGGTATTTCTGGATGTAGATAAAAAATTAAAGCATTGAGAAGTTTATGGAAAATTATGAAGGAAGTTCAGATGCAATAAGAGCTAATTAGCAGCATGACAGCAGTAACACATAAGTTGTTCGAGAATTAGGAGAGTGGGGATATGATAATTTGCTGATGTGGTGAGAAAAGGATGGTGACCTGCACAAATAACTGATAACTGGAAAATAGAAAACCCGCCAAAACAATAACATAGGACTGAGACACAGTTAATCAATTAGTTATTAATTAATATTATGAACACGTAATACCATAAACAAAGTTTTGTGGGCTGGGGTTTTTCATGTACATAAAAATCATATAACTCTAAATCGAACCCACAGATTGCAATAGTGTTTGTAAACTGATATAAAGCCACACAAAATTATAGCATTTTAGTAATTTTAATGAGTTTTTTTGCAAATAAATATCTACTATAATTGAACACCTAAATACTGAATCTTTTTTTGTAATAACATTTTCATAAATGGCCACCCCACATCAACTTGCTTTGTAATGATTAATACATAATTGTGTGGAATGGAAAAGCTAAAGGAGCTAAGTGCCAAAAATATGTTTTCACGTAAAAGACAAAAAACAGCGCTGAAATAGCCTGTGGACATATGGGGACGGCGATCTTTAAGTCCTCACAAAATCTGTCAGGAAAATTATTGAGAATTTTTCAGTATTATATTGGCATCAACACCTAGTTCATTTTGATGTAAGAAATTCAATTTGGTATTTTTTGACACTTAGCTCCTTTAGCTATTCCACTCCACAATTATTTAAATAAAAAAAAGTCCCAACTTTTTGAAATGAGACATTTTTAACTAGGCAGGCCTCTTAAAGCATCACAGCACATACTGTACCTGGAACATTTTAAGACCAAGAGACGTTGATACCTCTCCCAGACCAAACTCTACGCTGCTGGCATCATCAAACGTGGACAGACTGGAGTCTCTGGCTGAGCTGGAAACTGGAGAAGTTGAACCCTGAGACGAGGAGCCAGATTCTGGAATCTTTGGTGCCACTTTGTTTCTATCCTGCTGTGATCTGCTATCTGCAGCACATGGCACTATTCAATCATAATACGGTACTTAAATCATCATGCAAGAAATCAAATACGTATACTGCACTGTATTTCAACTGAAAGAGGTGAACTGAGTCTGAAAAATACAGTAGCATCAAAAGCAAAATGCTGCAAATGTTAAACAAGAATTCAGAAGAGTAGGTACTGTAGGTATCTAAACATTGCAGCAAACAAAATAGCAACAATTCTGAGCATACACTATCAGAGACCGAAAATACAAGAAACTTCATTATCAAGAGAGAATATAAGTATCAAACTTGAGCTCCTAGATTACTGTAAACACACAAAATATTACTGTTTCCTAAAAAATGACTACAACTTTGCATAGCTAATAAGAATGAATATTAAGGCAACATTAATGGTTCGCAAAAGAGTTTTAAATTAGGTAAAAACATAAAATTAATGTGAGATCTTTACCCCTCGCCAATTCAGTTACCATATCAATAGTGTTATGCATCAGCAGCTAGGTTTCTGTGACATCAGCTCGACAGAAATGGTGCATACAATCCGAATTTCAAATAGAAATGATATCAATATGATTTTGATTTTGAACCCAAATGTTGATGAAATTGGCGAATTGGTAGTAAATTGCATTTTTAAGAGAGATTTTCGTTGGTTACAGTAAGCAAATCATAAGCTTTTAAGCAATCGTGTAACTGAGCCTTTTGTTCCACATTCTGGAATGCTAAAGGGTAATAATAATAATAATAATAATAATAATAATAACAATAATAATAATAATAATAATAAGAAGAAGAAGAAGAAGAAGAAGAAGAAGAAGAAGAAGAAGAAGAAGAAGAATACATAAAAAACCAGTAAACATCTGTGGCTATCGAATTAGAGGTTAGTATGCAGAGACAATGAACTATTTACATGTACCACTATTTTAATATTTGTATCTTGGCAACTATACTGATGTTTGTAAGAAGAATTTTTAGTGTCACATAATTTTTGTTGTGTTGCTGTGACGTGTCCAAGTGATTCCAATATTATACAACATGCCAAAGAGCATAAATATGCCAAAAACATACCTAAGACCATAAATATGCCAAAAACATACCTAAGAGCATAAATATGCCAAATATCTTACATGTTAGTCACCCCTCCCCCCGTAATTTTAGTAGTTATTTACATTATTACACAAAGTAACAGTTTACTGCACTGCCACAGCATTAAAATTGTTTTAAAAACAAGGCTCTATGTTTCCAAGCGTGAGAAAAACTGAACAAACCCAGTTTTATACAGTCTAGAGTTATCCGACAGAAATGATATCCTGCTGTAGGTGATTCGGGATAAAGTGAGCAGTTTTTAAACCTTAGTTTTTAGGTTCAAATAATTTTTGGTTTCATGGCTCTTTTTTTACAAACAAACAACCTAAGCAACAATCACGTATAGACTTTGCTGTACTCAAAAGCAAACAGTTGATGACTGAATGAATCATATTTTAAAATTGTTATTCTAGACAAGATGGTCTTGGAAAGTGCTCACTTTATTGCGAACCAGCTATTACATGCAGGTCAACTCACATTTCTGCATGATGGCCTGGGGCGTGAGAATATGGGTCAGCTTCCACCATCCCAGCTCACTCAAGTCCTCAGTCCCTGAGTGGAAGTAATTGGGACTGTAGTGGGACAATATACCAGACACTGTGCCCATCCAGTTCTTCTTCTTCCTGACAAACAAGATATTACACTGACTTATTAACGCACTGTTAATGCACTAATATAACTCACTCTAGCTAGATTTAATTAAAAACCATTCTTTAATTTGTTAACTCTTCCGCTGCACGATAAATTTTTTTAATTATACCAAGATAGGGTAAAAATTTTTTTAAAAATTGTTTTTAATAAATACTTTATTTTTGGTTATTTTCAAGTGAGAACACCATGTAACTAGGTTTACAGAGTCATTTCGTTTATTGTTCGACTAAAGTTGAAATATGTATGCCCAATTTAAAAGTAAAATGAGACTAAACAACTATTTTATACCCACAGACTTACTTTGTATAAAGCGTTTCATGTTGTATTTTAACCATACGGTACATACATTGTTTCATGTTTGAGTCCAAGCACAAATTATTTTGTATAATGAGACTCATAATGGTAACTTACAGCTCTATAGTCAGTAAGATTTTTGATTCTCTGTGTGCACGAGGTAGGTAGATGGTGTACAAAGTGTGCAAGATGCCGATAGCGATAAACTATGTTCGCACAGTGTGATACTTACACAACACTCCCAAAGAGTTGGCTCCAATTCTTGTCAATGAGACCACAGATCTGTAACTTCCAGTGGAAGTAGCCCTTATGGCTGAGCCCAATGGACCGTTTATGCAGGTTGTACAAGGCAATAACAACCACCAAGAACCTGTATTACCAGAAGCAAGATACACAAACTAACATGACACAAACCTACAACGAACAGTTTTTTGTATAAATAAATGCAATATTAGCACTAGTAGATAAATGTTACAGCCTACTTTATGTACAGAAGTAAACATGACAAACTATGTTGTGTTGTTTGTGCAGTGTTACTGCATCAAATTTTGTACAGGGCCTACTTAAAAACCATGTTGACAGTGTATTGTGCAAACTTTCACTTCATTATTTTCTTCAACAATTAAATAAATAAAAAAATTTTTTTTTTTGGAAAAAATAAATGCTGTTTGTGCAGCGTAATATAAAGAAGGAAGGGGGGAGGGGGAAACTAACTTACGTGCACAAAAAATTATAAATCTGACATCTCATTTATTAATATTAATGTACATATTTACGAGTCCAAATAGTATTCAATAACATAAGTATGTTCACAAAAGCTCACGAGGGTCCGCGGTGGCTGAATGGGCAGGCCATTCGCCTCCCACCAAGGAAATCTGGGTTTGATTCCAGATAGGTCAGTCCCGAGAATTTCGCATGTGAGAATCATGACGGATGATGCTGCTGTTTGGCGGGTTTTCTTGGGGATCTCCCGTTTTTTCTGTCCCTTCCTTCCGGCACTGCTCCACGCTTACATCATGTCACACCTCACCAGTGCTGAAGACCTCAATCTTAAGCGCTGACCAAAAATCTCTCACTCACTCGCAAAAGCTCACGAAGGCAACACCAAATTACAGCTTCAGTTTTACAAAACTGAGTATAGTTTACTAGTGACCAAAATGTCACCTCAACAGTTTCTTGATCACCTCAATACTTATCCTGCTCTCGAGTAGGATAAGTGGCTGTTAGCAGATGAACGTTGCCATTTGATGCGAAAAAATTTTAACAGTACACACAACCAAAGTGTACTAAATGCACAGTGTTCAAAATATTTAAGAAACGAGCACAAAATAAATAACATATTTAATATACATAAAATAATGAGTATAGAACATGCTACAGATATCACATTTAACAAAGTATTTAATATGTACAAAATATGTAAGCATAGGCTGTTTTTTTTGTTCCCGCCATCTTAACACTCCAATGGCATTTATCGAGATACTGACAATTGACAAAACCTGGTTATGTGACTGAGAAAACTTAGCCTACTCCGGCTCATGAGCTTTTGTAAACACCTTACACAAAAATAAGAATTTATCACAGCCGTGGTACCAGAGGTGAAGCTAATTTGTGACCACCACAACTTTATTTGGAAAACCTTCATATGGAGCGAGTATTGTATACCTAACAATATTTTCTCAGTGGAAAGCAATTGGTAAACATAAATCAGATTACGGTATCTGAAGTTATATAATAGCACTTTTTTTTTACTCTATAAAACACTTCTTAAATTAGATGAAGGGAAAAAGAAAATATACTTTGGAAGGATTTGTAAGTAGGTGTATTTATGTATGTATGTATTTACGTAGCATGTTTTACACTGCAATACCTTCCTTGATATTTATGTTTTGAAAGTTCACAATTTAATATCAAAAATAAGTTAACCGAAACAGTACCATTGTTTATAAAAAGAACATATTTAAATAATTTAAAGGTTATAGCTAATTGACTGAAATTATTTGGATGACAATAATATTTTAATTCAATCTTTTATTATTGCTGTACTTTGTACATTATGTTTAGGCTATGTATTTTTTGTTAAACATGCAGGCCTATACTTTATATATAAGTTATGTATTTTATGTGACCAATTCAGATGCTACAATACTACCAAAGATAGACAATATTTAAACTTAATGTGCTCACGCAAAACTACACAAGTTTATCTAGGTAACTGTTTCTTTGAGTGTCTGCCTGTCTACATACTGTGTCAGCTTGTCAGTCTTTTTTTGTGCATCTGTCACATTTCTCTGTGCCGTGTACACGATGCATGCCTTCCTGCCTCTCTCTATGAGTGAAGCTTTGATAACCTTCACAGGCATGCCCAGACATGTCTTTTTATCGGGTAGGGCCTATTAATGGCATAGCCAGGATTCAGTTTAGTTGGGGGAGGGGGGGGGGAATTTAAAGGTGCAAAATGAGGCTGTTTTAGTAGTTTTCTTAATAGGAATTTTTCTTAAGATAAAATTTGGTAGGTTTAAGATTTCAAGAAAAATACACTTTTATGAAATTTCTCGAGTAAATCACTGACCATGGGTACCAAAACACATTTTACCATGAGTCAGGATGCACAGCATGTTTTAAAATATGTTAATAACTATACAACTTGATAAAAAAAGAACAAAATTGCACAGAACATATTTCTGGAAGTGTTTTGTGCAGTACATAGAAAATCAAAGTGGGTAACGCTAATGTAACTACCTACAGCTCGGGCTGCGAGGTGCTGGAATGTGGCCCTCCCAGGCTAGCCGCTCCTAGCGACGCGGCCTGCTCGGGCGGACTGACGTCACTAGTCCGGACTGATGTCAATGGCCTTCTGAATGAGTGGGCACCTGTCCATTATCATTTGACAGGCATTCAGCTCGGGCGTGACTGAGTGTTACCAAAACGTCGGGAAGGTTCAACTTGTGTCACCCAGCCCTGTCTGCAAACTTGGAGAATATTTTGGGCGTCATCGGAGGTACTATATGTACAGGATCGCCATGAGCGACAGGAGAGTCTGAGTGACGATTCGCCAGTGAGTGTGCGCGACAAGTGGACAAGGAAGACCAGCAAATTAAGAAGAGGCTGTGCTAGTGCGGACGATGGTGACTTTCCTGGAGTGGTGTAAGTGTGAGTGGACGAACAGGTTTAACTTATCTAGTTGTGATTTGCGAGACATTCCAATAGAGAGACTGTGCGAATGGAGGACTGAGCGAGGGAGACATTTAATTATAAAATAATAGGATAATAAATTAGACAGTTAGGTAATCTGTACATAATATCCGAATATTATTATTTAAAGAAAGTGGATTGAAAGGGTTGTGTAATTAATGTAGAGTGTATAATAAATTAAGAACCTTAATTTAATTAATTTTATTTGATTACATAAGCCATACATCCTGAGCGAACCTGGCTGCACACACGACAGCAAAGTTGTTGTACAGTATTCAAGAGTGCTGGCTAGGCTACAATAATAATAACCTACTGTTGTTATACAACACTGTTTTCCATCAATAAATAAAACCCATTTTAATTGTTAGCCTACGTAGTACACAAATCTAACACCTTAAAACACTGCTCTACTGCCTTGGAGGCAGACTCATACATTGGCAACATTATTTAATCACAAATTAGTACAAAAATTCAACAGCAACAGAGTAAGACAAAAGTGCAGTAAGAATACTACATTCAGTCTGAATCTTGTTAACCACTACTTAAAAACTCGAAAATAATGACTCTAACATCCTACTTACTCATTAGTATTCACTTCGAAGAACAGAAACTCATTTCACAAAAGTGAACATTTTCTCAAAATAATAGAAGATGTAAAAACTTTGTGCATACGTAATTTGCTAACACAACCCTATAAAAAAAAATGGCCCAGTTCTTTTTACTATTCAATACAAGGAATGCAAACAAAGAATTTAAGGTAAAGTTGATAGGGATGAAATTGCTGTTAAACAAGGACAAAAAAATTTTTATTTGAGTGAAAAAAAAAAAAAAAAACATGCTTATGGTATTTTCGGTCAATGGTTGGCTAATACCTCGCAGAAACACTGTGAAAGTTATGTTATGTAGACTATCTTAAAAGAATTAGGGTTTGTCGTGTAGTATCACTCAACAATTTACAACGCAGACATGAAACGTACAATGGTATAACTACGTAAATTGCATAAAAATAATATTCATATTTTCCTGTAGAGCAAGAAGAAGGTGCTCTACCTATCTTACCACTTAAAACTTCTGCATAATTTTTTGCAAAATCGAAAATGGTAAAATATATTAGATGCATTTTCAGGCGAAGTAAATTTGAAAATATATTGCTTCAAACTGATAAATAAAAAAATGGCGGGTGGGTTTTATTTTATTATTCAGTACCACTATATTTGTATCGAGTAGTAAATTAAAACTCTTCCGCTCTTTTTTAATACATGACCCCACAACATAAAATTAAAATTTTTTCTAACGGTCCGTGTAGTGTATTAAAACCCAGACATTCATGTTTTGATATTCTCAGGAAGATCTAAGGGCTGAAATGAGATGCATGGCGTAGACACTTTGAAAAATATCACACTTTCTTTGTTTACATTGGCAGTATCAGATTGAACATAAAATTCCAAAGGACCTTCAACCACTGCCACCATTGTGTTCAACAAACTTCCAAGGCACTTGCAGGCCCAGTATTATAACTGGACAGACTAGGCAATTGCCCAGTGGGGCAGCTGGGAGGGGGCAGGTGTCGGAGTTAACTCACTAGAAGATAAAAAAAAATCATTACTTTTCTACTGTAAGAATAATACCTCACTGTAAATTATATTACTTAATCAACATTACTCTTTTAACTACTTGTATTTCACTTTGTAGCCTACAGACTAGTGACTACAGTAATATAGTGAATCTATTAACTACTGGTTTCTGGCAATATACAGCCAACTTGTAACATAACATAAAATGTAACTGGGGGGAAGGGCGAGAGGCAGTTATGTTAATGTTGTCTAGAGCTCCAGTCACTTAAACCAGGACCAGGATAAATTATGTTTTTAAAACAAAAGTGTCTAAAACAAATTTTAAGGAATTATTATATTCAGTCATAGATAATAAATTTAATTTATCAGCATAGTGCATACAATGTCGTAAGATATTTGACCAGTTTTTGTGTGGCAGTGGTGAAGAATGCAGATGCGAGTCAAATGTCCAAGTCGTATTTAGACCAGGGGCATATTCTTACTGAATTTCAGTCTGTATTGCATATGAAAGTTCTAGTGTAACTTATTCAAATCAATTGTTTTTCGTAAACAAGACTTGTCCGATATTTTTGTGAAAATATGTGAACTTAAAAGATGTGATGGGATTACTAGTTACATAAACGGACAATTCAATCCTGTAAATTAATTTCTGTGAAATATCATCAATATATTATAAAATTACCAAGATAATTTACTCCTTGCAAACTCTTCATTTCCCAACGGACTGCACTCTTCACAAGTAAAGCTGAAAAACACATCACCCAACAACGTGCTGGGAAATCTTGACGTTTTCACACAATCGCTGTGAACTACTAAATTACAGCTTCCACAGGTGAAATACGGTGTGCTACCGGCATTAACTAACAAACTGCAATACCTACACACCGACATTATTTACAGCATCCTGCCAATAGGCAAAACCGCAGAAAAAATAAGGTGTTGTGAGAAACCCTGCCTCTTCCTGTGCTCCGTTTTTTTTTTTTTTTTACGTGAAAAGTGGCCTTTAGTTCGCCCACGGCCAATAACTCCAATCAATACACGAAACGAGTCAATAATTAGAACCAATATCCATTAACAGAAAACACTATCAAACTCTAGAAACTTCCAGGACATCACAAACACGTAATGTGCCGAATTCCCGACACAGGATCCAAAATCAGAACCGTCCACGACGGCGTGCTCCACTGCTCCGTTTGTTTATGTTTGAAACAGTTTGAAAACACCACTCTGCTGGCCTTGAATACAAAACTGTACGGCCATAAGTAAATTATTCACAAATCGTAGCCAAAGTTAACGTATTTGTCTTTTGTATTTTATTTTATTTTTCATCCTTTGGGATGCGCAATGTTACAGTCAAAGACCTACGTATGCGAAGAAAATAACCCTCTTTTATAAAACTTTATGCAAAAAAACCTTTTTCCAGAAAACTATATACAAATAGAATTACACAGAGAAACTTTAATGTTTGGATAAAATATTTATAAAATTATACGTACAATTTTCAAACCAAGTTTATCAACCCAGCCACCACACCACAACAGGTCAGTACTACCCCCATTTTGTTCATGCAACCCAGCGCCTGGTGGGGCCCCTTCCCCGCCGTCTAACCACTCTCTAGCAGTACTCCCTTCGACCCAGCTGACGAACCAACGCAATTTTTGCCGGCTATGACCAGTTTATGCGAACCGTCCCGTCATTGGTATTGACCAGAACAAGCAACTCCAACAATCACGATGCACCAAACGCCGATGGCAGTGCAGCGAACTGTGCCATGACACCGACCCAGCTGCCCGAACAACTGGCGAGCCGAAGCTCAGAACAACAGTGCCTCCACGTAAAGATGGTCCAAGCACACCGGCTAGTCAACCTCAACGGCGCGTGCTGCCCTCGCTAACACTACTGCAGCTTCCGGGAAATCAGATGGTCGGGTAGGCACGCCAAATGTCGCCTATCCAGCACCACACAACAAACCAAATAGTATCAACAATGCAACAAGTGCTACCAACCTCGCAAATGTCAACAATAAAAACAGTGTCACCAACACCTCTAATGTCAATAACGCAACCAGTGTCAACATCTCAAGTGTCAACTACACAACAAGTGTTACCAACACCTCAAATGTCAATAACGCAACCAGTGTCACAAAATCCTCAAGTGTCAACAATGCAACAAATGCCACCAAATCCTCAAATGTCAATAACTCAACCAGTGCTACCAATCCCACAAATGACAACAACACAACCAGTATCACCAAACAGTCAAACATCAACAACAAAACTTGTGTTACCAACACCTCAAATATCAACAATGCAACCAGCGTCACCCACACCTCAAATGTCAACAATGCAACCAGTGTCACCCACACTTCAAATGTCAACACTAGTCACACTGGATGGCACGTGCAAAGTTGTGGACATTGTCGAAATCAACACACAAATTCGGGACACTAACACTGATGTTGTTGCACTTGATTCGGACTGCATTCGCGAGAATCTCATTCTCAGAGTGCCGTGGCTGGTAGATCAAAAGACTGTCATCGAGATTGCAGACAACTGTATCCATTTCGGCATACGCGAGTGCCACACAGTGTACCTACCACCTCGGGCATAGACCGACCCACCATATCTCGCACATTGAGTTAGACAGTTTTGACAATGCTGTACCTGACCAGTACCGTGTTGCGATACAGAAAGTTCTTGACGAGTGGAGGGAAGCATTTGGCGATGCAAACCCCTGAAGGCACAAAACAGTCGCAGAGCATGAACTCATTCTAGCGCATGACGACCCTCTGTTTATCCCACCTCACGACTAGGGATCACACCCGTTACATATCATCAATCCACAAATTGCCGAAATGATCGCCGATGGTATAATAGAGCCCACGGAGATCAGATATAACTCAGCTATCACACTTGCACCAAAGAAGGATGGCAACTGGCACTTCTTTTGTCTCGACTTCCGACCTCTGAACATAATAACGCAAAGCGAATCACCACCAGTCCTCAACATCAAAACCGCCTTAAGCTTACTAGGAAGCGCAAAGATCCTCACCACCCTCGATCTGCACAGCAGCTATTGGTAGATCCCAGTCAAACAATCCGACCGACACAAAAACCACTTTTATTGGTTTTACGGTAAAAGGTTTCAATTTTGCGCCATGTCTTTTGGGCTCAAATGTGCACTCACAACTTTTCAAGACATGATGGTCCAAGTGTTGGACAGTATCATCGGCGAATTTACCATGGCCTACCTAGACGACGTTGTGATCTGGTCACAGACCTGGGAGGAACACATACACCACCTTACCATCGTGTTCGAGCATCTCGCAATAAACGGGCTCACTTGTGCCAACCATAAGTGAAGCATCGGCAAGGCCAGTCTCAAGTATCTAGGTCACCTGGTGAACAAAGTCGGGAGCCGGCCAAACGAGGAACATCGACGACTCATACAAGCCTACCCACCACCACGTACACGCAAACATTGATTAATTGGCTGCGGCAGTACGTGCAAGACTTTGCACTAATAACAGCCCCACTCACTGACATACTTTCTGTTACCCGCAAGTATCAGTCGACGAAGTCAAACATAGGTTCGGGCAATGCAAAACACTTGCGCGGGTTGACCCATCAAAACAATTGTACCTACAGACAGACACGAGCCTGGATGACCTGGGTGCAATACCGTTCCAGTACGACGAGGACGGCGAGAAGCACGCCATCGACTACGCCAGTGCTAAGTTTGGGCCCTGCGAGTGCAAGTACGATGTCAACGAGTGCAAGTGCCAAGCTATTACCTGGGCTGTCAAACACTAAAGACAATATGTGGAACACCAACAAATCACACTACGCACTGACAATCGCTGCCTCGTATGGTTACACAAAATGAAGGAATTGTGTAGCAAGCTCATCCGCTGGTTGATGTTCCCCCAAGCATGCGACTTCAATGTAGAACACGTCCCCGGTGCTGAGAACCAACTGGATGATGTGCTGTCACGCGTATCAGGCGAGAACATCGTGCAAGACGAGGAGAAATGGGAGACAGTGTTGCTACCCCATCAAACCGGCAACCTGCAATGTATCACTGCACCCACACACCAAGCCATCCATGCACTGCACACAGCATACACCCTTTACCACGCAGTACTGGAAGCACGTACCGTGTGGCGCAAACAGCACAATACCACCTCAGAGAAAATCCAACAGAGAGGCGCAACCAAGAACTCAATGCACAGCTCCTGCTACGAGTCGGAGATGACCATACGTCATGGGCTTAACACATTCCCAACGCCCTATTCTGCATCCGCAACTATGCGAATGATGCCACAGGACACTCACCAGCCGAACTCTTGTACGGGAGGAAGTCACGAGGTGCACAGAGAGGAGATGACGAACATGGAGGACCCAAGCAGAGCACGCCAAGAATGTGTCGAGGACGCGAGACAATACCAGCAAGCATACGTACAGCAGTGGGTGACTTCCTCAGACCCGGCGTCCACAGCGCAGGCTTGAGCCTAGAACTGCCGTCAATGTGATACAACACCCACAGTCAAACACAGTCAAAAACTTTTGTGCGGGACTTGCCAAGAGATGGAGCAGCCCACACCAGGTAGCAGTTTGCCCCACATGGTACATCGTACAAGTGACGCTACAACACCAGGTGAAAGTCCACAGGGACAATCTCCGACAAGTGGTGACAGACCAAAGAGACATCGACAAACCGGTCAACCAGCAGCGGGGGCCGCTCACCGCAAACATTATACAGCGAAACTGCGTCGCAACAACTTACGCAGCAGTGCTAACCAGCCAGTCACCTGCGCAGTCTTCCACTTCAAGCACCACGCAGCCCAACTGCACCACAACAACTCATGTTGCAGTGTTAACTAGTCAGTCACCTGCGCTGACATCACCACCATCACCAAGCACGTCACCCCCAGCACCATCAAGCGAGTCACCACAATCATCACCACAACCATCGAGCACATCACCACCATCATCACCGCCACTGAGCACCCAGCTCGCGGTGGCTCTGTGTGCGCCAGCAGAGGTCCAGCGGCAGCAGCCGCCTGTGTCGGCATGGCATTGCAGCACCTCCCCGGCCAAAACCTACTGGGAGGCACTCCGCTACCTGCACACATCATATGATCGTCTGGGGTTGCCGCAGCATCAAACCACACCAGAGCCGGTGCGCCGTCTCCAGCGGAGACGCCGCCTGCCAGCACACTACCGGGATGTTGCGTACGCTGAACCACAGAACAACCACAATAGCCTGCCACAGTGTACACACTGTGTGCCTGCCAGGTACAGAAATGAACCACACCAGTCATCAGTCATCCAAGGTAAGCGCCAATCATCACGAATCTAAACCGCCCTCGGGAGGCCATGTCGATGGGACGGCCACCTACCGCCTCGATGGCACCCCTACTGACGAGGGGGACACCCACGACAATGGGTCTCCGATGGAAGGCCATTTGATGTGACCCGCCTAGTGCCGGGTTCTAGACCCATTGTCGCCCTCACCAAAGACACCAAAGTACCTTCCCAGTTGTTTGTAGAGGCCACGGACCAAGGAGTGAACGAAACAAGAATAAGGAAGTGACATTTTAATTAGTGCAATTTTAGTACCAACAGCCATTGGTAGTTTGACGATCCCCTTCTTAACAAGGGAGTAATTACCCCCGAACCAAACCACGTGGTCACACGTTTTTACAACTACTGAGCGTGCGAGTGACCTTAAAATTCATGCAAGAATTTTCTCAACTCAGTAAAAGGTGTTGTGTGCGCGAATCTAGCACCTAAATATATTAATTAATGTTATACAACCATTCATGTGTTGACCTAGGTCAAGCGCGTGGCCAGTGCCAACATGACAGAACCACACGGCCCTCACGGTAGACAATAACATGCCAAACTATATTTTAAGAAGGGTATATGTTAATTCTAGTACTTATTAGTATGATTGCAGTGTGTATGTATATTCACCAATTTTAATTTGAGTCAAACAAGTAAGTTCACCAAAAAACTCTGGCAACCCCAAAACACGACTAAAGCCAAACAAAAGAGTCAAAACATTACAGAGCCATCGCCCCACATTACGCAGTGTGAGGGAAGACAATTTTGACATTATCTCTCAGTGCATTGTGTTTTCAATAGTAATAAAATTTACCTTACCGGACTTGGGGCAAACGAGAGGTTTCGACCTTACATTTGACATTTACCGAAGCCAAATTGTTAAATAAGACCCATGAACTATTTTTTGTTCTACTATACACGTTTCAGATAGGACCTTATAGTGTAGATTGCTTAAAATCGAATTTACATTTTACAATTGTTGTAATACAGAGTAAAAGCAGAAGTATTTTATTTCACTGTTCAATACTGTAGTGTTGGGAAATGTGTGCTGCCGAGGTTGGTAGTAGTGTTAAGGTATATGGCGCCGCAGTGTTCCGTGGCAGTGTAGGTTGTGGCTTGTAAGAGAAGGTCTGGAATAAAGTGGTGTCAAATGGACTTCGGAATTGAGTGTGGTCATTTCGTAACACTGGCGACGAGGATGGGATGATGGAACATAGTGATGTGTTGTTATAATGGTTTAACACATTATGCAGTGTTCCACGATACGCGATGGCGTTACATGGACCGCCCATAACCAGTGTATGTACAAGGCGCCGAGACTTTTGACAACTATATTGAGTGACTAAAGTTATATTTTTCTGTCGCTGACACGAAGGAAAGTAATAAAGTTGCGATGTTGTGTATCACGTTGCCTTCGGAATTGTATGCGGTATTGAAAACGCAACTAAGCCCTAAAAATATCGTAGACGTTTCATTTGACGACTGTATTGACTGTCTGCTTAAAGTTCTCTCTCCGAAAAGTATTGTTATCGCAGAACGGTTTAAGTTTTGGCAGCGTCGACAGCAAGGTACTGAGTCAATCGCTGAGTATATCGCGATTATAAAACAAATTTCCCTGACCTGCAAGTTTGGGACTTTCCTTGATGAAGACTTGCGTGACAGGTTAGTCTCGGGAATATTATCTGAACCAATGGTTTGGAGATTGTTGTCAGAGTGCAAAGATTTGAAATTTTCCGAAGCCGTAAAGTTGGTTATGTACATGGATACAGTGGCTAAGTCAGCCGCCCTAATGAATAGTATCGAGCGGTCAGAAGTGAATATGGTTGAGGCTGGCTCGATTCCTAGTTCCAGCCAGGGGGCACAATGGGATGTTCAACTGATCGAGAAGGAATATGGGCTGCCGAGACGGCGTCCGAACTACCGCCAGTGGCGAAGTCCTGATGAGTCGCCCAACAAGGATCATGCTCCAGAGTCAAAGCAGGGTTTGTCGACTGGCTGCAGGAGCTGTGGGAGTCGGCACCAGTCCAACGTCTGTCCAGCTCATCAGTGGGTGTGTTACAACTGTGACCTTACGGGCCACATAGCCAAGGTTTGCCGCAACCCCAAGGTAAATCAATCTGTTTTTGGTTTATGGTGTACTGCTACTACTGGAGTAACCCTGGATCCAGCGTCAGTGCAACTAGTCGTTAATGGTGTGCAGTTAAATTTTGTTGTTGACACTGGAAGTGCAGTTACACTCTGTGACTGGGATTTTTTTGTGCGGAAATTTGGACCAAGTACTCTAAACCCATTTCTGGGTGTGTTAAAGACTGCAAATGGTTTAGATGTACCCGTTAGTGGGGTACTGCCAGTGAATGTGCATAATTAAGTATCAGGGGGTGTTAACCACTTGTCCTTGTTAGTTACTAAAGGGTTAGCTACTTTAGCACTTTTGGGTAGAGATTGGTTATCTGCCATGTGGCCTGGTTGGCAAGATAAAATGTGTTCAAAACCAGATGTGACATAAATTTGTTATGTAACTAGCAGTCATAGATTTGAAGTGTTGTTTGAGCTAAAGGCTCTATACCCAAACTGGTTTTCGCTTGCAAACAATGACAAACCTATTGTAGGTTATAAAGCAAATATTAATTTGAAGGACCATGTTACGCCTGTGTTTCATCGGTTTTATGATGTGCCTTATGCTATGGTGCAAAATGTTAAAAACGAGCTGCAAAAAATGTTACAGTTGTGTATTGTGTCACATGTTTCTACGAGTCAATGGGCTAGTCCTATTGTAATTGTGCCTAAAAGTCAGACCAAATATGTATCTGTGTGGATTTAAAGGTTACTGTTAATCCCCACATTCGAGTAGATCAAAATCCTTTACCATATGTCGATGATATGACGCGGGTCGTCCCTGACCTCCCCTGATCTGAGCCCGTCGTGCGCATCAAGCCCGGCGGCTTGTGCATATTGGAACACACCCGCCCACGTGCGCGACGAGGTAGCGGCGCCTAGACGCCGCCCCCGCGACGTCGAGTGGACGCAATATGTGCCTCGGACCCAGAAAACGACCATCCATTGGTAGGAAAGTGCCCC
>PNEQ01121027.1:0-22604 GCA_003012365.1 Medauroidea extradentata
TGTCTTAATCCACTGTTCATGCTATATAATGATCTTGTCTAAGAGAGTTTAGCACAGCATTTTTGAAATTGGAAGACTGGGCATATTTCTGCCTCACTGAGTCTCCAAGTGCATTCCAAGAGCGTGCCGTGGCTACCATAAATGTCTTGGAATAGGCGCTTGTGCGATGCCTAGGTATCAACAAAGCTAGGTTATCCTTTGAACGAGTACCAACATTGTGGTAGGAGAGAAAGTTAAATTTCTTATAGAGATAGGGCGGGGATTTAGAATACAAAATTTTTCTTAAGAGTTGTAAGCTGTGAAGTTTACGTCTATGTACTAACCGCAGCCATGACAACTTTCCGTAATAACAAGATATATGGTCACGGGTTTTAAGATTAAATATAAAACGGATACATGCATTTTGAATTTTCTGTAATCTATTTGCCTGTTGTTCTGTAAGGTCGCTATAAATTACGTCACAATAATCAAAACATGGAAATATTAATACCTGTATAAGATATTTTTTTACACATTCAGGGAGTTGATTTTTTAGGCGTTTCAAAGCATGGAGGGTCGATAGCGCCTTCTTACTTACATTAGTAATTTGGTGCGATCAGTTAAGTGTACTATTCAAAGTAATGCCTAGGTTTTTGACGTTCGATCTTATTGAAAGTTCTGTACCGCCTACAAAGATTTTCGGGGATTCGGAAATTACCGATTTTGGAACAAATTCAGTGTTGCTAAACATGATGGCTTGCGATTTAAGGGGATTAATTAGAAGCCCATTTTCAGCAGACCAATTAACAACGGCCTCAAGATCCATGTTAAACTCAGTAACGCTTTTAACGGTGTCAGTCGGAGGAAAGGAATAATATAATTGCATATCATCGGCATATAAATGACGCTGTGAATATTTAAGGGATTTAGGAAGATCATTAATGAACAGTCACCCGAACTTCATTCATGTTGACGTCATTGACACATTAAAAAAAACGAGCAATTTTTTTTACTAATGACAGACTAAGTTACTCATTCTTTTGACGACTTCTAGGTAGATTTTTCATGCACCAATCATGTGCTTGGACATTGTAATTATTAAGGATGTTCTTAAAATATTTCTGGTCTCTCAATGTAAACAATTATAAAGTATGCATGCTGATTCCTGTAAAAGGGGGAGGGCTGATTGCAGTGATTTCCAATATATCTGTCGAAAATCCGCTATTTTAGTATACAATATTTTCTATCAATACACCGGCTATCGCATACTTCTGCAAAGCTTAATAGTTAGTAGACGCTAGTTTTTTTTTACGTTTGAGGTACGGAAAAGGGGAAGGCGATAAGTCGAATATAACATGTCCGTCAAACACCTCATCGCCTCTAGGCTAAACTTGCGTGCAATGTTTTCGTTCGTAGAAGTGTTTTTCAATGGGACTTCAAGCGATGACCTTGTTATTTGTGGAAAGTATGTGATTAAGTCCAATGCATGTTTCTATGATTTTGTTTTTACGATTATGGTTTATATTTTCTCAATTAACAGAACGTGAAATAGTTTTTTTTATGTGCTTGGAAATAATGTTTTTAATAGCGGGCAGTATTTTTAAAAACATAGGGTAAACGGTTTGAAATGTGTCTTCTGTTCGTAGATAAACGCTTTGGAAACATTCTTAATAGTAGTTACACAAGGAAAAATTCTTTCCGTGCCAAGCTACAACACAACTCACGAGCCAGGTCCACTAACTCTTGACCTTGGCTGTTTAGCTTCACTAGGCCAATCACCTCTGAAGTTTCTACTTTACGATCAGCACGGCGGGCAGCACACGCGAGGCGAAACAGACGCCGCTTTGTTTGCAAAGTAAAAAAAGTGCCAATTTGTGATTGGTTCCGCCAGTTGGAGAGTGAAAGGTGTCCTGGCGCCAGGCGCTGTCCTGGCCACAGCTACCTCTCGGAGATATGCTTTTTATTTGTTTTGCGTTTTGCTACGCGGTTCTTGTAAGGCCTGTGTTGGTTTCTTTGTGACTATTGTCCGGCTGCCTTGCATCGGCGCAAAGCACCTTGCCAATAGACGATGCCTAGAATCGAGGGAAACGTTGATTGTTTGCTATAGGCTCCAACATGCTATGTATAACACTGAAGGTTTTGCACCTACATTGGCTATACTTTATACGAAGCACTCTGTGTCTCTCTTCAACAGATCCAATTAGAACTGTACTTTTTTTTTTTTAACACAGAACGTGTGTGATTTGTCAGAAAACTGTTCACACGTGTTACGATTGAGATACTACACTTTACTGGATACTATGTTAAATATTTCCGCGATTCCAGTGTCTCTAATGATTGTGAATAGGAAAATGCTTGAATTCTAGCGATCCTTTGACTAGACTCTGAAAGGCCAGTTTTGCTCGACACGTCTTAAACTTGTTGGAGTTAAAACACATTCGACAGTCACGTTTGATTGGTTTAAACAAATTGAACTCGTTTCCCATGTTACACAACTAAACCCAGTGAATAACGAATTTCCTGACCTCAACGTACATAGAACTTAAAATTATGACGTTTGGCTAATTTAACCTCAGAACTGTGCATTCGTGACATTTCATTAATTTTACACCAACTAAATACAGTTTCTTAGTATGAAA
This sequence comes from Medauroidea extradentata, assembly GCA_003012365.1. Taxonomy (NCBI): domain Eukaryota; kingdom Metazoa; phylum Arthropoda; class Insecta; order Phasmatodea; family Phasmatidae; genus Medauroidea; species Medauroidea extradentata. The sequence goes on from PNEQ01121027.1 coordinate 2,619, forward strand.
GCGTAAACATGAAATGAGAGCAAAATGTCGCACTATAAGAAGCGGCTATATATGTTGCAGCATGTTTTCACTCGAAGCAGCCAACAAGAATGTGGTACTTAAATTTTTTTTATTTGTTCGGCCACTTCACATATCCTCGAACATCACATGGCCTTGGTAAACGTACACAATAGAAGGGGAGGGGATAGGAGTCGATCAGAGCCAGTTCAAGGAGCAAGCCCAGATTTTGGAAAACCCTGAAAAAAAGAAATCGTGATGAGTTCAAGCATCCAAATCCCGCCAGAAATGCTGCATTAAATTTTACTAAATTAGTTTCTTAAACTTCGGACAAGTACAAAAATATTACATTTTATGAAAAATTGCACATTTTTTTTTGTAAATCTGGATACATAATTTTTCTCTTTCAAATCCTATTAACGAATTTCACTAATTTGATGAGTTAATTTAATTCACTGATGATGTGATCTGTAGTTTTCTGCATCTCCCAATGGAATATTTTAAGCAAATTAAATCAGTAAGAAATCACTAACAATCAGTGAAATTCCACTAATTTAGTTTTATAATGCACTGCAAGATGTTCGTTATTTAAAATTTTTTTTATGTCAAATGAAATTTTTGAAGTTAAATATTTACTGTTAAATATAGAAAAAGAAAAAAAAAACAGGTAAGGTGTCTCAATATCGCATGGTTATTTGATAAATTTCACGCAGGATAATTTTGTGCTCAGCCGGAAACACATCATTAGTTTGTATTTTCGGAGAAAAAAAAAGTTTAACTGTAGGAGTTGATTCAAACAAACCATATTCCTAGAAATTGTATTATATCTTGCAGTTATTGCAAATTAGCACGTCAGAATCAACATTTTTAGCACATTGTCGGTGAATGCAGTCAGCGATAGTAAAGTTCATAAAACCTATGGATAAGGAACGATTCACGGAGAAACTTGGAGCCACGCATCGTGCACGTGACTTGGCAAACTGCAGAACAACTCAGCTAACACTAATATACAGAGAGATTGTGGAGAGTAGCGCCTAGACGCAGTCCTAGGTACAGAGGAACGTGACTGCGCATGCGTCAACATTCTACGCGTCCCAGAAGCGAGCAATATTGCAACGCCACTTACTTTTCAGTTTCGTACCCTAACAAAACCGTCCTTTGATTCAGTGCACAGCATTTTTTATATAAGTATATTTTAAACAAGCCTAAAGTAATCTAAACTTACCTAGACTTGAAGAGCGGAATGGGTCTGTGCATAACTTTATTCTGCGTAGTTTGTCTTATATTTAGGTGCTAATGTTAGAGAACATTAAAACGCCTTCCAGGGGCCGCGGTGGTCGAGGGGTTAGACGTCTTACCTCCCACCTGAGTGATCTAGGTTCGATCCCCGGCGGACGTTGCCGTTGGCCGGCGGGTTTTTATCGGGGAGCTCCCGTTTACCCCGGCTCTCATTTCGTCACTTCTCCACACTCGTCTCACCTCACCTCATCCATTCCTCGGGCGGGACGGACGCCAGTCGAGCAGCCGGCCCAATCTTCACCTCGGCCATCTCTCATACGCAATGTGTGACCCTGCCCAAAGACGGGAACACGTAGTCGGTCATGTAGGGTCTAAACCATTGAGTAAGGGTAGTAACCTTACACAATGCCTAAACCAACTCTCAGAAAAGGTGATTGACAGCGGTTGTTTTATATTTTATTTATTTATGAGAGAGATGGCCTCTGACGGCCCCGGTCAACGGGCCGCGACCTCTACCTGTCTGGCCCGCGGGGTTCGCCGACGACGTCTGTCGACGGGTGGGGCCCGTGGGAGCCAGCGTGGCCCAGGAATGCGGCGGTGTTGACCCTAGGACGTCGCCAGCGGGGAGTGGCCGCCCCTCGTGCCCTCTACTGGCCGCAGCAATCATCTCGGGGCTGATTACTGAGTCAACAATCTGCAGCCCCACCTTATCCTCTCCCTTCACCCCTCCGGCCTTCACTAACTTAACCTTGACCGCGACAGCAGGTGCAGCTTCCCGCGGGAGCATGCTGCCTGCCGCGTACACACATCCCAAACACTAATATTTGACCGGAAAAGCCGGCGTGGATATTTGGAAGCAAACACTTTCTATTCCAGGGAGTAGGTGAGTGAAGAACTTTTGTGGTCATTGCCTAACAGCGAGGTTTTTGAGCTCTGGTGAGGAGTGATAAGAGATGAGTATGGAGCAGCGTTGAAGATGCTCCAGAGAACCCGCTGACTCTTTCGTCCGCTCTAAAATTCGAAATAGTGTTTACAATTAGTGATATGCTAATCACTGAAATTCCAGTTAATAATCTTTTTCTGATGGATGAACCTGTGGAATTTGCTGATCAGTTAACTTGCAGGTTAAATTCACTGGGAATCATTTTTAATCTAAATCAGTAGAATTCCGTCACTGAAACAATCAGCACGGTTTCACCACCTTCAGTTGCTAATTTAACCGAAATGACTGCAGTTTCACCGAAGTGGTTAATTTCTCATTGATTCAAGTTTTGAGTGTGGAAGGACTTGGCCCTGAAAGCTGCTTTGTTTGTTCCTCGCATCGAAATACTGGGATCACGATAGTGTAGTGGTTGGTCAGATCATTCACCTCCCAGCAAGGCGATATTGGTTAGATTCCTGGTGGAATCTGACCCCGGATTCGCATGTGGGACGACCTTACGCTTCCCTCACCCTTCTCATACTAGCACCTCATCTCACTCATACTAGCACCTCATCTAAAATCCTCCTCCAGGGCATGCAGATGCCTACACGGCCACCCAGTTGTAAAAGTCTAGATTTCGTGGTAGGACACCTCGAGTCTAGTCTCCAGGAATATTTGTGTACTCGAGCATACATCAGCTGCTCATTGGCTGCTCGTTAACACAGCGATACCACGTGATAGGATCTGCTAGTACTTGCTTCTTTATTATTGGCTCAGCGCCCTTCAGAAGTTGTCAAGACATGGGCCAATTGTGAAAGTGACACGAACGTACACTTGTTTGAAATCTAGCTGCCCGAGAAGGCTGTGTGAGGCGATTGGCAAGATTGCAGCACTGTTCTGAATTAAAATCAGTGGAATTTCAACAAAGTATTAAAGTGAAAAGTGAATGTGTTGTTTTGTCAGTAAAGACAGAAAAAAAAACTGAGAAAATAACAGATTGATTTTTTCGTACTATTTGATCAGTAAGAAATCTATTAATTACTATGCCAAGTGTGACGAAAAATACATTACACGTTTCAATAATGTTACGTAGTTAAAAGACCTGAAAAATTCGAGTTTTCTTTTGGCTCCAAGCTAGAATTCCAAGTTCGCGTCACGTTCGCAATTGGTCCTTTACTTAATTGACACTTTCTGGAAGTCGCTTAGCCAATAGTACAGAAGCAACTAAATGCAGGCCCGTATTACTGCATCATCGAGCAGCCAGTGAGCAGATAATGTCTGCTTGAATACACCGGTGTTCTTGGAGCCTAGCCTAGGTCAGCGAACCTGCGAATTTTTCCGGTCTCTATACATATGTCATAATAATTTACCACCATTTACGAAGCTGGCATACAGCCAGTATTTCTTTGTTGGGTTTTTAAAGAAAATGTGGATTAATCGCAAACATTTTATTGAAAAAATGACTGACAAAATGAACACAAGCCTTCTGTTTGAAAAAAAAAACCGCTAAAGCTGATCATTGTTAAATTTTAGTAAATGCGTCTCTTGAGCTTTGGATATTCACAAATATATTACGTTATATGTTAATTGGCACAATTTTTTTTTATCTGTATCCATGTTGTTTCCCTTTACCTTTTTCATTTGTAAATCAGTAAATTTTGCTGTTTTAATCTGTGAATTTATTTCACTGATGATGCTATCTGTAGTTTTCTGCATTCATCCAATGGAACAGTTTGAACTGATGGAATCAGCGTAAAATCACTGCCACTCTGTGAAATTTCACTGATTCGGTTTTATAATGTACTGCGAGATGGTCGCTCTAACGAGTAGGATCCTGAATCTTAAAATGACGAAGTGAAGAAGATCGATGTTAAACATTCGCTTGTTGTCAAAGCATGCTAGTAAGTGTTTTTGTATGTTTACTGTAAAATGTTGTGAAATAATAAAACATTTAAGTCAACCACCGTAGTATAAATATCGCAAATATTTTAAGAGGTTTAAAATTTTACAAACACTGGAGACGTATTTTGGCAGTGTTCATTTTTCACCCGAAGTTTTTTCATAAACGCCAATATAAATATGACCCCTTTAAGCAATTTTTCCTCTGCCACTAGAGAATTTTGCAGAAATACATTCGGTTGACTGTTAAAACTGTGCAGTATATAAATAAAACTTTCTTTTCGTGGGGAAACTTAATATGTCACCTTTCAGTACCATCAGAAACTATAATTTTTTACGTGAGAAAACTATCCTACACTATACTAGGTATTTTATTGTTTTGTCACCATTCAGAGTGTTTGCTTAGTACCAAGTGGTATTTTAGTTTACTTTTTAATAAATTACTTTTTATGGTCTATTTTCAGGATAGTAATACCCCCGCTATAATTCACAGAACGGAAAAATTGTATCGAATAGGCGTGTGGTATTTTTGAAGGCTTAGTGTTGGGGGCAAAATCTAAAAAAGTTCCAAACATTTACCGCTCTGTTATATCTGCACATGGGATGGGATGGTGGGTATTTAAAACTTGGCTGCGATAAAAAAAAAACTATTTCTGTGAATGAGATGGATTTGTAGGAGACAGACGGAATCAGGAATGAGAACTAATAGGGTTAGCTACCAGAGCAGAAATAGAAGGGAGATGTTGGGAATCCTTTTACATTCGCCGTCAACTGCCTTTGAAAACGTATCAGGAGGGTTACTGCCTGGATGACTTTATCCAGTTATAGCGTTGGATGGTGGAACGAATACGCGGGTTTTTTATTTAAATTATTTTTTGTACCGGGTGGTTGGGTTATTTATAGTAGGCTACCTGTGCTGCATGACATTCCGGTCAGGCCTACCGTAGTTATAAATGCTACCGTGGCCGAATATTCAGGTAGATATTTGAGAATGGGAATTATCGTCTTATTTTTCCCGGTGAGGATTTTTCCTCTCTTCGTAAATACATGCTAGTCGTATGCATGAAGTTTGTTGTTTTTCAGCTGCCTTATTTTACTGGCTGCATAGGCTTCTGGTCCTGAAAAGTGTTCCAGTTTTATAGGCGGTGCCGCCCACAGCACTAAAAACTCCCATCTGGGTCCTTCTTTACGGGTCAAGAGGTCTGCGCTGTATTTCCACTCTACTGCTTCCCACAGTTACATAAATACTGGTAACTGGAAGCAAATACTACTAGCTCTCATCTCTCTCTCTCTCTCTCTCTTTCTCTCTTTGCATGGTGACGTAATGCAGCCTCGAACCTACAGATTTAACTCGGCCCCAACTCGTTTCGTTTTTTGTCGGCTCTATTTTAAGCTGTGTGCAACGACACCGAACGAAAATAGTAACTGTAAAGTGTGCGGCCAGAGACTTCGACAGCGGGATTGCTAGAGATGAAGGTATGATCCGTGATGTGGATAGCTTTTACTCGCAAATGTCTCAACGTTGCGAGTTTTATCAAAACGTTTTTGTTCCTCAACGTAGTTGTTTGATTAATGCGTTGTGTGTGCTAATTTGCCATCTGTGATATATCTCTTGCTAACAATGGGAACGATCGCAAATACCTGTTACTGTACTTATTTTAATATGTAATCTGGATGTCCTTAATTTCTCCAGCCCGTGCGCAACCATAACATCGATATGCACATCAAAATGTCTTGAACATAAAGGTAACACGGTAATTTATGCTGCAGTGTTATCTTGGTATCGACAGCTCTAAGTGAACCGAGGGCCTTCGTGTCTGTCATGCCTTGCGAGTGAATACAGGCAGTCCTCTACTTTAATACATAATGTGTTCTTAAAAAAGTGTATGAAAGTTGAATGATGCACTTACATTTTGTAGAAAGGGTTCCTTTATTAAAAAGTAATTCAATTAATAAAAAAATTGTAACGTACAGTTGGTTGTATGTCACTGAGCTACACGTAGACTTATTACTTTACTAATTATTTGGTACATACTAATAAATATTGATTTGAAAACTGCTAAGGGCTTTAAAATGATAGCACAAGTTAAGAAAGTCACATGTGTTTGGCGGTGTTTACCGACTAGAAGATTTTATTTTTATTTCCTTAAGTCAGTTAATGTTTGAAACTTTGAATATACTGTATGAATGTAGAAATATGGGTATTTTTGATTGATGTATGAAACTCTGAAATGATTGAAAGTTTAATATATGGAGGTAGAAGACTGCCAGTACACGTAAGACGCAAATAAGTGGATATGTATATATTCGATTCTATGAGAAATTTGAATATGTTATGCTTATCCGCATTTTAATTTGCATCTCTGAATTATTTTGAACAAATTAACATTAAATTCAATGTACAATTATATCTAACGATAATATTTACAGTAAACAATGATAGTGTCTTCGTAAAGTGATACTAATGTATGATAGTAGTGAAATTAAAGTTACAGCATGAAATCGAAAGATTCCGTCGTTTAACGTGCTACGTATCGTAAAGACTAATTGCATACGGCACATAGCTGATTAAGCTTAGTTTTATCACACCGCGGAAGAAATCTAAAATAGCAAACAGATGAAATAGCCGCGGTTAACGCAGTGGCAGAAGCAAGATGGTTTGGGTTCGCTACCCGGCGGGGTCGGTCCCCGGATTTTCTCACGTGGAAATAGTGCCGGACATTGCCTCTGGTCGGCGGGTTTTCTCGGGGATCTCCCGTTTTGTCACCCCGCTCCTTCCGGCATTGCTCTATATTCACATCATGTCACTTCTCACCAGTGCTGAAGACTTGGCTGACCAAAATCTCGTTAAAACCGATGAAAATATCATAGTACTTGTAGGAATTTTACCGAAACAAATTTAAAAATATGTCGTAGAATTTGCGTGCATAATCTACGTGTAAATCTTGAATGAAAGTAGACATGAAAATTTGAGAATTGTTAGGCCTAGTACAGTATAACAAAGACGTATTGAACGTGTATTATTCGCATAGTATGGCCTACTTCGCTTGCTGTTCAGTTGTTTTAAGACTGTTTAGGCCGTTTCAGCCAGCACAAACCTATTGATTTATCTTTGTTTTTCAAGATTATTTTAGTTTACGTCAAATTAAATTCACATTTGTGGAAGTGCATTCGAAATTACCTCCGTCCCACTCTCTATTGTTAATCTCATCCATGATGGCTAGAGATGATGGTTTATCGCGGGAAAAGTTGACTGTTTGATGGATTTCAATACACGCCCAGCTTACCAGAAGATTACTGGCTTTAGCTTGTACGTGGAGCTGTTGCCCTATTAGACTGAGCCAATAAGAATCCCGATATTGTAATATTTTATGCCTGGTATTGGTCTGCAGACAACTACGTTGTGTCATGTTTTCAAGGCTATCTTGGCACAAAACATTTTCGCGATATACCATCATCTCTAATGATGGCGCTTCGGATGCCTAATTATTCTCCATCATTTGGTGCCCTGACATTGTTTCCCGAGTTTAGGGAGAGGTAATTATGTTACTTACCCCGTCCTATTCGACGGCAATTTGTAAACGTCACGGTTATAGGCGGTTCACAATATAGAGAGCTTTTTGAAGCCCTGTTTGCTGTATTCCCCATCGGCCAATTTGTGTTTTTCTGCCATTTTTTGATATAGGTAGAGACCCGGAAATTTCGCGAATTCATTTGAGAAGTATTTATATTTCAAACTCTTGTAAATGTTAATTACTATCACGATTGGAGCTATGTTGATGAAACTCGTCCTTGAGGACTGTGAACCAATAGCAGGTTGTATGAAAACACTCGCAGACTCCCGCGCTATCTTGTCACGTGCACAACTGGCCACTCCTGGAGCAGCAGCCAATGTACAAGTAGCTGAGTGTTCACAGGACTGTGGAGTCCAGCCGGCTGATTGTTGAACCCGCAAAATTTCCAGGCCTCTACTGATATAAGCTTATATATATATATATATATATATATATATATATATATATATATATATATATATATATAGTAATCAGTACACACCTGAAAAAATTGCGTTGTCTTTTGGCCCCAAGCAAGAATTTCAGCAACTGTAAGTTCGTGCTACTTTCGCAATTGGCCCGTGACTTATTTGACACTTCCTGGAAGTCGCTTAGCCAATAGTACAGTAGCAACTAAATGCAGGTCTATATCACTTCGTCATTGAGCAGCCAGTGAGCAGATAACGTCTGCTTGAATATACACATGTTCTTGGAGGCTAGCCTACAGGTCAGTGAACCCGCGAATTTTTCCTGTCTCTAGTAATCAGTGTATAGAGCCACGATTTATGGCGAAAAGATTTTTTCCTCCATTTGGTTTCAATGCCTTATGTACATATCTGCAGGTCTGCTTCGTGGTCAGCGATTGGATGTCTCACTTGGCTCGAGGTTCAATTGGCAAATCACAGACGTATGGTGTCACAGGAACCTTATGCAGTCAAATGAGACATGTCTGAACAAGCATGGCATGAATAACCACGAAGCAGCGATGCCGATGTGCACGTAATGCATCGAAACAATATTGGTGAAAATAATCTCGAGGCGGCATATTCGTGGCTCTATCAATGTGTAAATATTGTACAATACTCGAAACTTAACGTCTGAAACTACAACAACGTGTATTTTGTAATTATTATTAACGAGGTTGGTCTTCAAAAGTGCTCCTGACTTCGCCATGAACCAGCAACGTACCGTGGAGTGTTCCAAGGCGTGTAATTCATGCATTGACTATACACAAGACTGAATTGTCTGTGTGACCATTAGGCTGGTAAAGGCAGGTAGAGCCAGTAGCGTATAAGAGGCAATGAGCGAATCTTCCAGTAATACACCGCGGTCTGTGCAACACAATTGCCACGCGCTCTGAGTGTATAGTCGATCCATAGAGCCCACGATTTTTCGCGAAAAGAATTCTGCAAGATTTTGTTTCAATGCCCTATGTGCACATGTGCAGCCCTGCCTCATGGTCAGTGATTGGTTGTTTTTAACTCACAGCATCTTAGGGTTCTACTCGCAAATCACAGACGTGTGGTGTCGCAGTAACATTGTTCCTGTTGGCACAGTCAAATGATGAGCTACGTTTGTGCAATAATTAGAGACATGAACTTTTCGCGAAAAGAAATTTGCCTCACTTTGTATCAGGGACTTGTGTGCACGTCTGCAGACTTGCTTCACGGTCAGAGATGGGATGTTTTGACATTCGTGTGTCGTGGGGTTTTACACGCAAATCACAGACGTGTGGTGTTACAGTAACCTTATTGTGATTGGTACAGTCAAATGAGAAACGTCACAGTTCAAAGGCACGCTGCCAATACCGATGAAGCAGAACTGCAGACGTGCACATAAGGTACTGGAACAAAGTGGGGCAAAATTCTTTTCGCGAAAAGTTCATGTATCTAGCAATAATACATTCTGCCAGTAACCATGTGCACATAAGGCATTGGAACAAACTGTTGCAGGATTCTTTTCACGAAAAATCGTGGGCTCTATCGATGCGAGTACCGCAAGCCTTGGAATGCAACCATGCCACGCCATTGCCACAAATAACCTGTATTTTTATATACCTACCTATTCTGTGTCACGGTGGTCGTGCGGATCACACGCCAGAGGGCTACCCCGGTGACCTGATAGAATCGGGGCGGACGGGAAGTGGACGCACGGTTACTGTCCATGCCTATGGCTATCGGTCCTCCCCTCGAGAGGATGGTATGTCCACGGGCAGCCATCGGACACAGGTCAGGTAATTGACTCTCCGGGCGCCCAGAGATTAATGCGGTCACCTCCCCGGCTCTTTGCATAGCGGGTCCCAGGATCTGCAGTCCTTCCGACCTTGTTAGCGGCGAGGAGAGTAATTGCCCTCCGCCCCTCGAGGTTTCTGTTCATATACACGCAGTCCATGGCTTGAGCCTCAACCAAGCGAGTTGGCTCAGTGGTAACGCATCACGTTGGTCGAGCTCCTGGTCCAGCCGTCCTGATTTAGGGTTTCTGGAATCATTTGGGATGTTTGCGTGCTACAGGTTACGATCGACTAATAATCGTATCCCTGATCATACGAGCCGTTGATTCCATCTGTAGTAACCTTGCAGTCGACGTTGGTACCAAGACTTGTGAAAACGTTCCAAGTGATCAGTGCCCACCATTTTGGAATAATGGGAATGTCTGCTTTTAATTTGTCCTACAAATTTCCTACCGACAAGGCAGGGGACATAGCTCCGAACACTGTTTACAGGTACAATCCAAGGAAGTATTTTGGACGTACGCCATTGCAGCAAATTGTGCGTCACAGAAAATCAGAGAATGCACACGGACAGACAGAGAATGAACTGCTTGTCTGTGAGTATTCTCTGATTTTCATGTGACACGCCATTTACCACAATGGCTTATGTCTAGAGAGGATGATTTATCGCGGGAAAACTTGACTGTTTGCTGGGTTTCAACGCACCTTCAGTTTACCGGAGATGAATGGCTTTCGCTTTTATGCGGAGCTGTTGCCCTATTTGACTGATCCAATAAGAATCCCGCAGTTGTAATATTTGATGCCTATTATTGGTTTGCAGACAGCTACGTTGTGTCAGACGTACATCATCTAATCATATTGTTGTAATTAACTGCAGCGTTTTCGAGGATATGCTGGCACAAAATATTTTCGTGATTTATCATCCTCTCTATATATACTGTATACAGTTGGCATTGCTACACTGCTTGCCTGTGTTCATCGACAGGAAAAACGTACTGTCTCCTCCGGAAGGTTACTATAGGCCGTTCACGATCAAATGAGCACTGCATCAAGTTTTCTTTCAGCTCTTTTGCAGCCATCTTTACTATTTTAAATATAAACACTTCAGTTTAACTAAAAACTAGTGTAAACGTTTCAACACTCAAAAGTGAAAATCTATTGGCCTAATAAACATATTTGTAATTAATTACAAGTTCTACTGAGTGCTTAGTTTATAGTGAACAGTCTATAGTTAAACATCAAGAAACATAGTGAAGGTGAACAATTTGGTAACTCTTAAGACCGTAATATCTGCGCAATTGGATATAAATTTTTTGTAGGGAAGTACAGCGAAAAATCAAGAATTATAAGACTTCTTCCCTCCCCCCTCATCATGCGGAGGCCACCAAACAGTGTGCAGAGATTTAGTTAGTTGTTTGTATCATTTAACAATCGTTCAAAATGTTTAAGTTTCGTTTGTCCGCGAATAGCATTTGAGAATGTATCTTTTGTGAGGGCGCCAGTTGTCAAAACAGTCAATTTAATTCTCATTTCTAAGCGTGAAAACTTCTTTACAGGATATTAAAAATACTAGACGAACACACGTGTTTATTTATTTATAATTCGCGAGTGTTTCTTTTATCCTTATTGCATGGTACAAAAATGACATAATGTTTCGTTTAGTAAAACACAGTTTCTTAACATTCGCATACTCGGCTTTAACATATAAAGGATTTACTCTCTGTTCTTGAAACAGAAACAAATCTAAATTTTTTGGAGTATTAATTGAATATTAATTTGATCATTTATATGTAGCCTATAAATCCGCACACGTGTGATTTACACATTTAATTACAATTAAATATGTTCCCATATTCTCTATCTCGCTGTCTCTCGTGTGTCTGTATGTAAACACACATATATGTGTGTATACATATTAGTATATATGCTAGTATGGTGCCGGCAGTGAGAGTGTTGTTGACGTGTCGTGGTGGTTTGTTGCAGGGCACCCACGACGGCCAGGCGCCAGGGGTCGGGCAAGCAGGAACCATCGCCTCAAGGAGACGTGGTAGAAAGACCCCGCTCGGCTTCTTCCACCAGGTATGTAACCTGCTCGCTTTAAGCAACACTTATGCTCTGTTTCATTTAACTTCAGTAATGTTTGACAGCTGCGTATGGCCAGTAACTTTTAAGATTTTGAGATTTATGGCACAATGCAAGGTACAGTATACTCTATTTCATATAAGTTTAGATAAATTTGACAGCAACTTATGGACAATAATTTTCAGTATTTGGTGATTTGTTGCACAATGCAAGACATTTTTAGCTCTAAAATGAACTTGAGATATCCATTTAAGTATTTGTACAAAAAAGTTTGTCTCGTGTAGTGACATAACTAATAAAATATTACAAATTATTGCCCATTAGTTGCTGTCAGATTTGTCCAAACTTATACGAAATTGAGTATACAAATGGTGAACTAGACATATCAGGTTTATTTTAGAACTAAACATGAGTTGTATTTTGACACGCTTTACAAGATATTTAAAATATTATTACTCGTAAGTAACGGTAAAATTTTACTGGACTTAACGAAACACAATATATAATCACTATTTTCGAGTTTTTTTGTAGTAATAATGGTTTCAGATTCATTTCTAAAAATTTAATTTCATTAATGCATGACGATGCAATGTATTCAAGTTTTGCTACGGAATCTGAAACCGTACAAAGTAATAAATCAATACTCTACTTGGGACGGTTACACAGTATAGACTAATACTACAAGCATGTCGTCAATATTAACGTTAAATAAAACACACAAAACCTTGAGTTTGCAGCTGTTCCTCCCTGGGGGAAGAGTACCCGTCATCTTAAAAGTGTTTATTTTATGCCACAAGTTCCATACAACGACGTTTAACTGAATTTCTCGTACATCTTCTCTTCTACCTTTGTTCATTTTTAACTAGTGACATTCGATTTGAAACAGCTTACAAGCCACAAAAACCACTGCAAACATAATTAAATAAAAATATTTCAAATTGAAACTACATGGTTCGAGCTACTGTTTGACGTATATAGAATCCATTACAAAATGTAAGGAATTGCTGAAAGTAACAAAAAAATTAAAAACTCCAGTAATTTTTTTAATGCATAAATATTTTGTAATGCTTATCTATATACTTCAAGCTGTGGCACATAACATGTAGTTTCAGTATGAATTATTTCATTTCATAATGTTCGTATGTTTTTGGGGGCTTATACTAACGAAAGAAACATGTGCATTGTTACTTTGAAATTTTATTGTGGGAAAACCGGCTGAGATATTTTTGTTAGTAGAAATGTACTTCCCAGTAACATCTACATAACTAACATTATTTCACACAAATATAAAATTATGATTCCCCCTTTGAACGTCCTTAAACTCTTGCCAAAACTTTGTACTCACTCTCAATGAGTGATTGTAGGATCGAAAAATAAAAAGAAACTTGAAAGGAAAGTTCGGCAAAGTCTCAAAGTTGATCTAGTTAGTCTCAAGGTCGGTGCAGTAGAACAATGGTGCAGACTAAGAAAGTCCTTGACGAGGAGATTGGCGCCAGCTGAGCAATTTGTGTTTAAAAGCGAATATGCGAGTGGTAAGCTAGCAAGATTTGGTCTTATCGCCCGCGCCTTCTCTGTTCTATTGATTGACTAGCCAAGGTTAAAGTCTGTTTGGTTTTGGTAATATAACCATTTAAAATTGGGGTATTCATTTTTTATCATCCTGTACTTGGTGTCTTTCAAGACAGATATTCACATACTCAAAGTTCATCCTCTGATAAATAAATCGTGAATAGTTGTTCAGAGATTTTTGAAATTAGTGTTATATGAAAGGAAATGGAAATTTTCGCGATTTAAATGACCTGAAGGCTAGAATCCATTCCACTATGTATACTCAAGCCCCGTCTATTCGTTCATTGTGTGTTGTACCACTGAGTAGCAGCTAGTGGACAAATAGTCGGGGCTTAGGTATGTATAGTGGAATGGATTCTAGCCTGCATGTCATTGAATTCACGAAATTTTCCAGTCCGTAGTTATTCGCCACCCCTTGTGCACAATGTATATTCGTTGGCTGCTGCCTTTCTTTGCGGTCATTTACCTTCTACCGGTGCGACGACGCGTCACAGTAGACTGGTCTTTACAACGCTCCACTTTTATTGTTGTCTGAAAGGAACCTAAGGAGCGTGCCACATAAATTATCCGGCTGTCCACCTGTGGCGTGAGTAAATGTGCGTACGTCTTGGAGTTTCATCCGTTGCCAGATACGTGAATTTTACGCGAAGAATGTCGTTTATCACGATAGCTCGAATATCCGTTAAGAGGCTGTCCAGAAACTGCCGTATAATTAGCACACCGCGCGAATCCTGTGCTAAATTTTGAGGACGAAAATGTTGGTGGGCAAATGCTGTTCGGCGACTTTTTTCGAGCACAATGTCGCAACACAGCACTGGGAAAGTCCTCTCTTACGCTTCACGATCAGGTATTATTTTATGTGTGTTACGTCTAGAAACTAGTATATCGGGGTGCTTTTGATTTTACAAACACCCAGCGAGTTATAGAAGCTTCGGCTTTCGGTCTCGCGACAGCACGGCCTCCGGGGACATATGAGGAATCGGCGGCGGCGGCTTCTAGAAAACATAGAATAAGGTTTGAACTGCTCGGGATTTTAACCTGCACCCATAATACGATGGTCAGAACTATAGTAGGAAGTAGGGACCCTTATTTTTAGCGAAAAGAATTTTGCCCCACTCTGTTTCGTTGCTTTACGTGCACATCTGCAGTTCTGCTCCGTGGTCAGTAATTGGATATTTTAACTGTCACGGGCCTTGGGATTCTACCGGCAAATCACAGACGTGTGGTGTTGCAGGAACGTTATTGGAATTGGCTCCCTCAAATGATAGGCCTAGACACGCTGCCAATAACCAAGAAGCACCATTGCAGATGTGCACGTCAGGCAATAAAACAAACTGGGGCAAAATTATTTTCGGGAAAAACAGGAGTCCCTAGTAGTAAGACATCTGTGTACCGCAAGAGTGGGCTTTCTTCGTGCAGTGTTGCCATATTGTGCACGTATAATGTCATCATACAACATTTTGCCTCCTACATCTTCGTTTCCAATTTAGTCCAGAATTCGCGGGAGGTGCTTACTATTGACGGGTTTCTTTCTGGTCACCCTATCTAGAGTGTTCACGCTAATCTGAGCACTTTTAAATGTCGCATTGTTAGGGCCAGGATTTTGTCGCGAAAAGATATTTGCTTCACTTTGTTTCAGTGTCTCACGTGCACATCGACAGCCGTGCATCATGATTACTGGCATCGTGTCTTTGTTCAGACAAGTCTCTCATTTGACTGCTCCAATCAGAATAAGATTATTGTGACTCCGGACGTCTGTAATTTGCCAAGGCAAGTGTGAGCAAATTAATCCAATCACAGACGATGTAGCAGAGCTGCCGACGTGCGCATAGCGCATTGAACCCAAATGTTGCAAAAATATTTTCGCCATAAAATCGTGGCTCTACGCATTGTCAAGAATAATGTTCGAAATAACAATGTTATGTTGTCTTAGACGTCGGCTTGTGAGAATGGTCACACTATGTCACTGTGTTTATTATTTGAACTGCTATTTTTAAAGGCTAAGTGGTGAAAGATACACATTGGCTGGAAGGTAAAACATAATCTGGGCTTCAAAAGTACTCGCTTAACTGTGGGTAGGTGGCTTAGTGGCGAAAAACTGGACTCGCATTCGGGAGAACGTGAGTTCAACTCTCGATCAAGCCGTCATCAATTTTCCATAGTTTTCCGATTTAACTTCAGACGAATGCTGAGATGGTTCCTTTATATATGCCTTGATTTGTTTGTTTCCCGTTTCCTGTGTGTCCTTGCTAATCGTTCCGTATATAGCCTAATGGTCTCGCTTTCGACGAGGAATAAGTCCTACTGTTCAAAGTGAGGTCACTTTAACTGTGAAACAACCAACTCGGCAGTCTCTGTGCTGAGAACCAACCATTCAGGAGTGTTGCAGGTTTAGTTTTGACCAATATGACGCTGGTAAAAAAGCGGCTGACAGTACTGGTACTTTAGTAGCGGACTGTGATAGACTCGTTTCTTCCTTGTATAACGGTAAAAGTGTGTAAACCCCAAAAGTGTTCGAAATTTTTATTTGAGTTATTTTAGAGACATGAACTTTTCGCGAAAAGAATTTTGCCCCACTTTGTTCCAGTACCTTTTGTGCATGTCTGCAGTTCTGCTTCATAGATATTGGCAGCGTGCCTTTGAACTGTGACGTTTCTCATTTTGACTGTACCAATCACAATAAGGTTACTGTAACACCACACGTCTGTGATTTGCGCGTAAAACCCCACGACACACGAATGTCAAAACATCCAATCTCTGACCGTGAAGCAAGTCTGCAGACGTGCACACAAGTCACTAACACACAGTGAGGCAAATTTCTTTTCGCGAAAAGTTCATGTCTCTAGTTATTGTTGGCACTTAGTGCTAAAAGTCCACAGAGACGCGACTGTCCGTGGTGGCTCACTACAAATTTTAAGTCTGTGTGATCTTTTGATTCTAATGAAATGATTATATTTATGTATATATATATATATATATATATATATATGTGTGTGTGTGTGTGTGTGTGTGTCCTTAACGAATTCAGCCACATTACCAGTCATATGTCTTAACACCACGAGATTTCCTCCTTTAAACTTCTTGTGTGTTACTTGCGATACAAATTTAAACTAATTAATTACGAGGGTTGTTTTATATTTCAATTATTTTGCCACCCGTTCCTTATTGCTCTGTTTTGACGAGTTTGTACCTAGTAATGGGACTAAATTCTCGTTGACGGCGAAATCATAAGAGAAAGAAAAACTGGACGATAAGGGCCATGGCCTGTAGTGATGCCATCTCATCTCAGCAATCGCCTAGAGTGATTTAGGATAACCGAAATCAGGGGGTTTGGACCGGCAGTCTAACCTTGGTCCTCCTGAATGAGAGTCGTACGGTGTTTTACCATTGAGTCAACTCGATCGTTTTGTCGGCAAGTCGTAGAACTAGTATAAGAGTAGTTGATGGCATATCGTCATAAAGTGGGTCCCGAACTATTGTCATCGTTGGAGTGTGATTTGATCGGTCCATCATTAAGTACGGCAGGTTATCAACAGAGTTTATGGTCAGCTGCCTCTCGTCGCTGTTTAAGAAGGCGCAGAGCATAATTAAATCTCCAGTTTTTGTGTTGTCAATGATAAAAACGTGGTTGCTCCCATGTAAGTGTTTTGGTCAACTTTTTGGGAAAATATTTTGCTAGAGTAACGCATTCGTTTAATATCATGCACTGGAATCAGACGTACAAATAATGTGAAATATTCATCTTTCATGTGTAAATTTGCCTTAGTTTTTTCGAGTTACTTTGTTTTTGTTTTGAATCTTGGTTTTAAATTAATTTTATTGTTTTGACATATGTAATTATATTTTTCGTTTTACCATTGTATTTATGTATGTATTAATCACAGAGATGAATGAAAAAATCACAGGTGGCATGTATGTAGTTTCATCGGGTACTGAAATACGTCGAATATAATTATGTAAATTTATATTCTCGCTTACGCCAGGCCTCTGAGGTAGGCAGGGTCCTTAACATTTTTGATAATGTAATGTGTCTAAGGCGAGTATGTAAAACAGCGCCAGGATATCATGCTCCTTGCTGGCTGTGCGCTATACCGTGTCACAATAGCAAAATGTCGGCGGCAACTATAATCGCCCCGACAGGATAAATCGACGCGACCATCGAGGCATGACGTGGGCTGGCTGTCTAGTTAGCACTCCGTAAGTTACACGTACGAAAGATTAACGGTTAAATTTGAATGGTTTCCGCTTATGTATTCCGTCGCCGTACGTTACCGGTGACAAGCTAAGTAATTGGCCTTTAGGGTTCTGTCGCCTTCGCTGCGTCGCGGTACCGTACGACGTCATTTGTAGTCGCAAGAAGTCGCCAACCCACGTGAAGGCGAGACTGCTAAACGTCGTGTTCGTAACTTATTGGTGCACTTCGTCGGACCACAGGTGATACCAGGATGTTCAGAATAACGATGACAGCGATGGTTTTCAACCGTTTGGCTGCTGAGCTTATCTTCAATTTTTCCTCCTTGTCATCTTCTTTATTCTGTCATCCTCATCTCGGTGGACTGAATATGGTGGAGATAGCCTACTCTAGGTACGAAAGCCTTCATGAAGTCCTGAGGGTAATATATGGTTCTGGCTGTTTTAGAATTTTGTGCACAAACTGCAGTGAATGACGGCACTTCGGCTGCAGACCCAGGGAAGAGAAAAAGCACCTATAATTTATTTTCAGTTATCTGTGTCATCCATGGTGTGCTAAAGTCTGTATATTAGTGAACGAAATGTGCAACTCATTTGGCACACGTTGCGACATTTTACTATCTTTTTTTTTTGCAAGTTCCCCTCCTCTTTTTCTTTGCTGTAGACTATTGTACAAAGTTGTATGTCCTCTAGCCATCCCTAAGTCGTATTCACCTAATTATAATTTTTCTGTACCACGCTGTTTTATGTGATCTTTAGCTACAAAAGCTAACGTTAGCAACTAAAATTATGGAAAGTTCTGCAAAATATTAGTTATCCCTAGCTTCCGTTGTAAAACAAGTCCAGTTGTTGTAAATTCTCAGAATTCCCTCGTGCCCTGTTTTTAATTTTCTATAAAATATGCATTTTTAAATTATAGGCACTTATTAAATAGTACCTCAGCGTCCTGAATAAATACGGCCGTATAAAATGCTATACATAACGATTATTTCTGGAATGTCTCTAGAGTGTGTTCCGAATCAGTATAACGGACGACCGGACTGATAAGTAAATCAGCATACTGGTTAACACAGTAATATACTAGTTTCGATGTTTGGATTTGATTTTATGCCTTCAGTAGTTGTGTGATATAGTATATACTATTGATGATATACTGACACATTTGTGTGATATTATTATATGCGGTCATCTGCGGGTCGGGGGTAATAGCAATGAGACTCAACAACAAAAAAACTTCTGGTTCGGCTGACTAGCTTCATAAAACATCTACGTGAAACTTCAAATAGATATACACACAACCCTAAATTTAAATAACAACTCACTGATGTAGAAAAATGGATCAGAAGCCGCCATTCTGGAAATCCAACCCCTGCTTTTATTTTTGTTTGTTTATTTATTTATTTTTTTTTTTTAAGACATCGACAAGGCATGTGACATAGTTCAGTACATTGTATACAGTTGGTATTACTTGACTACTAGTGCTTATATTACATTTGTGATCATACACATAAAAATATTCTACTTCCTTACTCCGGAATGTTACTAGGCAAAAATTAAGAGAGGTAATGAATATGTAACAAGTTGATAATGCTTGATGACGTAATATCTGTGGTATGTCAGGCGGAAAGTTTAGGTAAATCTCTTTGTAGGGAACTTGCAGTGGAAAATTTAAAATTTGAAGATGATGGGTACCGATCGCCCTTAAAGCCTGTCATGTCTTGCTGAAATAACATCACAATAGTCGTGATACCTAGCGACTCAACCGTTCATGGCCCAACTTGAGGAAATCCACTCTTCGGTAGTTGAAGAACATAGCATGTGAATGCACGGAAATGTTGTGACGTCGTTTTATGTGCTGGACAGCTAGCTGCTATCACTGCAGTGAAGTCAGTGTTGCCAGATGAATTTTTAAAATTTCAGGAGGAAAATTCAGTAGATGTGGTAAAAATTCAGTAGATTTTTAAAACACATAAAATATCACTACCGCTGCACAATAAAAAAATTTCAACAGTTGTAAATTTAGCATAGAATTTTTAAGTACATTGTCTGCAGTGTTTATAAATTTATCCTTGAAAAAAAAAAAACACGCTATGAACACGAATGCGAAAAAATTCTACGTTAACAAGAAACAGTTATTTGCTACTCATTTTAAAAAATACATATAACAAATAAAACGTCATTAGACAAAATTATACTGAAATTATAAAACGTCACTTGTCTTACGTAACGTAAACAAATAACATTCAATTTAATGATAACACCATGGACGCGCGACATTCCATACAGACATTTTTTTCACCTGA
>PNEQ01121029.1:0-15914 GCA_003012365.1 Medauroidea extradentata
ACAGGAGTAATTGTGTGCATAACTAATTGTGTTGTGAGAGTTCTAGTTGATTACTGTTTTGTGTATTTCATAGCTTTGTGAGCTATTAAATCCAGTACTTAATTTAACTCTTTTATTTGTAATTATAGACCTCTATCCCAAAGAACTCATGGGAATTGCCCACATATAAAGTTTGTGCTCTCAAACATGTAACAATATATATATATATATGTGTGTGTGTGTGTGTGTTTGTTGGTGTGTGTGTGTGTAAATATATATATTATATACACGTATGTTTTGAAATTTTAGAACTTATGGGGTGGAAAGGGGGTGAAATGTATTTTCAAAGAATCCTTGAAGCATTTAAACGCGTTGAGACATCGAAATGATTTCTGCTTCAAAATTAAGCTTACCCACATTCAAACTAAGAATTTTCCGTATTGTTTAAATTCGCTATTTAAGAGCATCAGAAAATAATAAAAACGGGATTCAATCACTCCCGCTGTATCTCATTAACCTGTTTAAATATCCAGACGATAATTTGGGCTAAAATGTAGCGTAGGTATAGACCTATAGGAAGGCACTTTAAAAGTTTAAACATTAGACAGTTTAAGTTGTAGAAGGTTGCAAAATATTCCAAAAATCCTGAAAACCAGGCACGGACATGCAGAAATAATTAAAACGTTTTTACTTTTTGCTGTCGTATCGATTCGTATAACATTGATTACGGGCGCAGCTGTTTGGAACACTGGTAGGTAGTTTGTGACCAAATCCCGTGTAAGGTAACGCGACGAGGAACTTCTATGACGTAAGTCTGTTTACCCATATATAGTTAATTCTCTATTTGAAGTGTATAACAACGTTGTAAAATGTTAAAAGATTAGCGAGCGTAGTCGATACAGGGGCAGTTGAGTTGAGGGACGTGGACAGCTCTTAACAGCTAAGGTTTAGAGTGGCGACGAAGGGATTCCTGAGAAGTGTCACCGATCTGCGAAATCTTACAATCACTATTAATTACCACATGTGAAAATCCTGTTCATTTAGCGGCTGACATCCCAGCGAGAGTGAAGCTGTCCGAATTCGCCATGGGAGTCAAGCGATGGCTGGAGGCCGCAGAAATGCGTTAATAAATAAGACGGTTATTGCTCATTGTAGGCGTTGGGCGCCAGGAGAACCAGAGTACAGGTGATTTGGTGTGATGTTGCTGGTGGTCCAGGGAGGTGGAAGGTGCTGGCGAAGTTGTGTCCGCCCGAGGTTGTTCACGGTAGATCTGGAAAGCGGTGCCCGTAACTTGTTTCTTGCGTGAACTATCAATCTTATGATGCCAGTCAGTTGGGATGCTGGTGGAGGAACACGTTTTCCCATGGAAGCGGTAAATGTCCATGACTGAGGCTACAATCGGCACTGTAAGTGGGTATTCCGATATACCCTAGGGATCCGGTGTAGGAGGGGAGGTGATGCGGAGAGCCGGTCATGTTCTGGAAAACATGCCGGGAATCGGTTATGATACGACTGCTGTGTAAGGGTGACGGACGAAATCCTGGCGAGGCCTTCTCGTACAGGCCGATAACACTCCTGCCAGTAATAGGCGAAGTGCTCGACAAGTTTATCTACGAACGACTGCTTTCCATTTGGGGGATGAGCATGAGGTAGCCCAGAACCAGTACGACTGCAAAGATGGAATGGGGACAGATAATGCCCTGCGTGATGTGATGAGCTCAATCATGCATGCTCGTGAGAAATACGTCCTAGGCGCATTCTTGGACATCAGTGGCGCCTTCGACAACGCCTGGTGGCCTAAGATACTATATTTCTTGATTGGGAGTTACCTGAGTGACGGGAAAGGGGTAGTTGTTTAAAGGTCTCCAAAGTTTAGAATAATCTGCCAAAGGTTGCCCAAAGGGATAGGTGCTCAGACCGCTAATTTGGAGTATACTCTTTGACAGTTTCCTGAGGCTGCCTTTACCGGATGGGTGTCAACTCTTCAGATATGCGGATATTAGATTGCTGCTCATTGCCATTGTTTACCATAGATCGTTGGAATTGCTAGCAGAAGAGGGTATTACTCCCATTGGGAACTGGACACAGTCGGTGAAACTGAGTTTCTCGATCACCAAGACGAAGTGCATGCTTCTGAAAGACCGATTCCGAGGTGCGTACTGGCACTATCCCAATGTAGTTTTAAAGGGCTGCCGCTTGGAGTTCGTATTGACATACAAGTATTTAGTAATTCTTCTAGACGAACGGCTGACATTACCCACCACGAGAGGTATGTCGCTCAAAAGGCCGTGGTACTCTTTTATAGGTTGAAAGGAATGGCACTGGGTAAAGGGGGACTGAATTTACATACCTTATCGAGTCTGCATAAAGGGATCTTCCTCCCCATTGTGACGTACGGTGCAGCAGCATGGTATAGACGGGCAGAGCACTCACGCGTTCGTCGAAAACTACTGAGCGCATAACTAACTGCGCTGTTGGCCATGAAGAAAGCTTACGGCACGGGTTCATCAGATACCTTGCAGGTACTCGCTGGACAGATACCCTTAGATCTCCAAGTTAACAGAGCGTGTTTCTCTAGTGGAGATGAGGTTGTGTGGAGAGCTGCAACAAGATACTGTGAAGATTGCTCGAGAGATCTCGATATAAAATTGACAGAGAAGGTGGACTGCCTCTGAAAAAGGTCGTCTCACCTAAGCAGTCTTTCACAGTGTGGCTGGCAGATTGCAGCCTAAGGTCGTGTAGAATACTATCTGACACAGTATCTCTCTGGCTATGGTAACTTCCTGGCTAAACTGCACAGCTTTCAGATGGTGGATGACCCGATGTTTAATCTTTGTCGGGTGCCCCATAACACGCAGCACGTGCTGAATGATTGTGGGTTGTTTGCAGTGCCTCGAGGTTTGCTGCGTATTAAGCTAGGATACGACTTTTCTTTGGCCGCTGCTGCGATCGACAGCGACGCGACAGCACCGCTGTCGGGATCCACCAGGAAAGTTATGCGTAGTCTGGATTCCGCGTAATTTTGTGCTCCGGACTGTGGTTTTGTGTCGCACTATGAGTCTACGTGGCTGGAAGACAATCGGCTTCCCAGATATGGGCAGTCGTGTCAGTAATTGCTTGCCACTAGTTTTCTACGGGCCTAGCCCCCTACTAGGTATGATGGGAGTGGTGAACCTGTTGCTCTGGTTGGAGCGCTGTGGCCCGGAGCAGCCACATACCTGTGAAGCTGGGTAGTTGGTGACCCAGTGGCAGTGGAGGGATGTGTTTTCCCAGGCTCGCTTGGTGGATGGTTGTGTTTTACAAATGTACAATTATGGCTGGAAAATTATGACTCTGTGTTGTCTCCTGTTAAGCCGCACGGATCAGGTATATGAGGGGTGGTTGGAGCGGAGAGCCAGACATGTTCCGGATAACATGCGGGGAATCGAATTCAGATTACAAGTACGTTAATATTAAAATAAAGAGCGAGGAAACCCGTGGTCGGGCAGCTATATTTGTACCTACTTGTAACATGTATTATTTTTGTTTTTGTAATAAATCCATTGTTTTTGTAATGTAATTAATTTTTCATTAATAGAATATTTGCAAATACAGTCTCCAAATAATTTGTATTTCTCCAGCAATAAACATTTAGAGTAATACATCTCGAATGATAATTTTTATTCCCTGGATTTGCAAGTACTTTTACGTAATTAATATTCACGATATTTTATAAGTTATTTTTTGAAAATTGTTTTTGAAAATTAGAGTTATTTCTTTCAAAATTGTTGAAATATTGTATGTATATGTGGGAAATAATTCAATCAAAATCACGCGACTATTGATAATTCGTAAATTATACGCTAAAATTATTCACAAATTAATCACACTGCAATTCGCCTAAACTACTGGTAAATACTTATGCACCATACATTCCTTGTTCGTAAACAGCGAAGCCTAGCAAAAAGAAAATACCTTATATCAGCAATTAATATTTACATATAAAATATCCTTCTTATAATAGATTGCAAAGGGTCAGGCACAGATATTTGCCTTTTACAGTTGTTTTAAAAACTACTGTAAAGTAAAAGGTTAAAACGCAACCCTTTGTAGATTAAAACAGCTATTGTAGATTTAGGTTTTCTAAAAGAAAATAAGAATTTTAAAAAATGTGATGATAGTACCATTCTGCTAAGTATTCGCAGTCTGTCAGTAAGCAAACATATTCGCTGACATTTTTAATGCTTGTACACCAACAAATTTATTTTCTTAAAACATGTGTAACGTAACAATATTACAAGAAAAGCTGCGAAAAATAATTTTAATGTCTAAATTGTCGATAGGAATGTACTACTAAAATTTAATTGATACATTTTCCCACTTTCTCTTATTCGTTGTGAAATTATGTGTAAAGAAATATTTGTAAAATTTTTCCAATATTTCTATGTTATTACAATATGTTTGATTCGCGGTTAAGATATAAAATATTTAAACCAACGTTCACTATCTCTAACACGACACGATGTGTTAGCCAAACTCTTAGCTTTGTTTCGTTTAAGGTTTAAATTATACGAGAATTATTTAATACTTAAAAATATGATGCAAAATATTACGTGTGTTACAAATATTGAAATGCAATATTCGCATAATTGAATTTTCTTATTTGCAGCGTAACTATGACATCAAGATATTTCGATTGTTTTAACGTGTAGGTCACATGCTAATGACTCAGGTTCAAATATTGTTCAAACATTATACTAAAACTGAACTGTGTGATCATTGTTCAGTAAAGAGACTTGAAATGTTCACTGCGTAAAACAATGGTAAGATGGTGTAATCAAGTAATCACGCAGCTCGGAATCAACAACATAAAAAAAACTTCATTTGCAAAGTAATGTTTGTATATTTAACTTCTCGTATGTAAATTCCACGATGCAACTTTACCTAATCGCAGATGTTTAGAAGAAAATTATATTTCAAAACATTATAAAAATATGTTCGACGTAAATTGTTTTGGGAAAATAAAGTAAATCTGCGCTAAAGATTGCTAGTGATGTCAATTTCAGTAAGTCTCGTAAAATTATTAAGAATTTCTGTAAAATTATTTTATGTGTTGCAAATCATATGCAGTAAATAATAACTAGATATGCAAATGGCAAAATATTAATTTAGTTCATAACTCTTATTCATTGGGTGTGAGCTAGTAACAATATTTGTTAATTACAGTTACAGGTTCTGATTTCCAACTGACGTTAGCAGAAATATTAGACCAAAGAAAATAGCGCGCAAGCAGCGGTAAATACATATTTTTTAAATCCTGTTCAATGTCAGAGCGTTAAATTAAAATTATTGTTGACCGCATGTATTTATAAGCCTGTGCCCGGTACAAAAATGTGTATTTCTTAAAATGTTTAAGCTTGTCAGACACAACATTGTTTTGGGTAAATAATCACCTTGCGTAAGCTTGTAGAGCAAATATTTTATTTTGCTCTGAAACAACTCACATACAAACCAAACCACAAATCAAATTTGAGATCTACTTAATATGATAACGGCATAATTATCTGTAAATTAGTTACCGTTAACAATTGTATGTATAGTTTTAAACTGCACTTTATACGATTAACATTTGGTTATTTTTTATCACTAAAATACCCCGGATTAAACAAAATATCAATTCTTCTTGCAAGCGTTACTATGTTGCAGTTAGTTGATTATTATGAATTGTTTAATGACAAGTCAGTACAAGAAATATGTATTTAAATACTACACGTGTTACAGTAAAATTTGTGGAGTTATTGAAACACTATTTCATTTCTTTTATACAGATTAGAAAACAAGTATCATGAATTACATTATTCGTAAGATGAGACATTCTTGATATATTTTGTAACTCTGACTATACCGTCAAGATTGAGTTAAAGAAAGGAAAATTATGAGGAAAACTTATTTCCGTTTAGATTAATCGTAGAAGAATATAAAATGCCAGTTTTTAGTGCTAGTTTATATATTTGAACAAAACTTATATTCATGATAGTGAAGATACGGGATGAGTGCGCCATTCGCTCTGATAAAACAATAGTAAAGTTAATAGTTGTTTGATATTCTTGTTTCACACAAAATTATTTAATGGTAAAGAGTAAAATATAGATTATTATTAAAAATGATGATTTAATTAACACGCATGGGTGAAGTTTCTGACATCTCGCAGCTGTTGTATTATCCTCCGGCGTCTGATAATTACGTCAGCGTCAACCATTTAGTAAGGCAACCTGTAGCAGCCCCACGCTACAGTAGGCCGGCAGTTTAAACGCGCCGTTACAATGAAGCTCATTAACTGTCTCCGCGACAAAACCACGGGACGCGATAAAACGCATGTCCCACGGCTGGATCAAGGCATGGAGCCCCCCCCCCCCTCTCTCTCTCTCTTCTACCCAGTCAAATCCGGAAGCGAATCGCGTCCCCGTAATTACAACTCGCTCCACGGCGAGCAGGGAAGCGTCGAGCCTTGTTGTCATCCCGGCGACATGTCATGAATATTCCACTTCAACGTCGCCAAGCCGTGTTGCCAACTGTTTGCCCTCCAGTTATGGTACACTCTTCACTATTGTCGTACAGTATACTAAGTTACCATATCACATACCGAAACTATTGAACTCGAAACATTTAATATTGTTCAGACTGCAATACTTCATTAATTTATTTTAAGCACGAAAAGATTATCAGAACTTTAAAACAACGCTACTTTTCCAAATTGACCACTGTTACAGTTTTTACTTTACCAATTTAAAAACGTATAATATTACCGAAAAATTTTCAACATGCAGTAACTCTGAGGAGTTTTATTGAACGACACCTCGTAGTTAGAATTTGAATTAATTTAATTATTATGAATTGAAAAAGTTAACTTACCTCAAAACCACGATATTTCAACGTAAGTACAAAAACCATGAAGTGAATATATCCTTATTTTTTATCATTTTACCCTACACTGTCCAACTTTTACACATACCTTAAGACTTACTTCCCACGAATAAAATATTTTCCGTTTCATAGTTTTCGTACAAACGTATGTCGAAGTAACGGTTTGACTACTTTCGCTGCTTATTCGCAGTAAACGCTTTTTTAAATCATAGGAATTAAATAATTTTATGTTAAAATACGCGTGCTTAGCTATAGAATGACATCTTTATGTTTAACATAAAAGTAATTTTAAAAAATACAGTTGCTCAAATGTATGCAAACATTATATAAGTGTATATAAATTAAGAGGTATGTATGATGTGATTGATAATCAAATTAAATATAATTTTTAGTGTGTTTGTGGAGACAAAATATTAGCTTGAAATTTACTAGGTCAGTTTTAAGGTGAAGGCGTGGTTGTTTACGTTTCTCTGGAAGACACTGGAAAAACCACATTTAAACTTGGAATATAGTAGCCCTCTGAAAATAATTAAATTTATTGAAGAAAATTTGAAAATGTTGAGTCGAATAATGCCGACATAAATTAATAGAATAAATTCTGTACTCTGATTTGATTAGTATTAACACATCCTTTCCTGTGTAATTCAAATCAAAATTAATCAAAGTAAAATTAGTATAGCTTCAAATAAAGCTTAGATTCATTAAATACTAAAATAAACGTAAAATAATTAATTATGAAGCAATTAAGCGCAAGACCTTAGGTGCCGAAAATAAGCTTAAGGGCGCGGTTTACCAAAATTTTCGTCACAATTTTTTTTTATTTTTTTTTGCACCAGATATTTTTTTCTTATTTTAGACACAAAATGTGACTAAATTTGGCTCTTATGAAATTTTTTTATCTCTCATAGTTTTCGCGTAATGGCTTGTTAAAGTCATATTTTGCATGTTTCCGTTTGAACGACTACACTAAAACCAACTGATATACCAAATTAAAAAAAAATCACAGTGGATAAAGACATTGCAAGCTACTATTACATGCTCATAAAATTAAGAATAAAAATTTTTTGAACTAAAAAAAAATGCTAAAACTAAAAAAAAAAAAAATCGATAATTTTTTTAAAAAATACAAATAATTTTTATTATTTAATTTTACGAGCATGTTATTGTAGCCTGCAATGTCTTTATCCGTTGTGATTTTTTTGAGTTTGGTATATCAGTTGGTTTTAGTGTGGTCGTTAAAACGGAAACATGCAAAATATGACTTTAACAAGCCATTACGCGAAAACTGTGAGAGATAAAAAAATTTCATAAGAGCTAAATTTAGTCACATTTTGTGTCTAAAATAAGAAAAAAAATATCTGGTACAAATACAAAATAAATGTATTATTGTTGACGAAAATTGCGGTAGACCGCGCCCTTAAATAACTTTCTCCACGACCACGACGAAAAATTAAAGTTCGAAATACAAAATTATTATTCTCCTTTATACTAAAACACGTAAATATCCTTTCAGGGTTCTTAATAGTTCCTCGGCTAAGATCAAATGTGTCTGCACGGTACGCTTTAGTCCTCTAAAAAAATCACTACTACTGGTTCTGGATAAGCCATAATAAATAAAATTTACTATGTCTCTTCCCAAAATACTTTAAAATCCAAATAAAACTTGATGTTTACAATCAATGAAAAGTCAAAAACGGGTTTATAGTGCGTGAAACTAATTAAAGATGGATCGGCGTCATACCAACCAGCGTCCTGCTGCTAATGGCGTCATCAAAACGTCCCGCTGCGTCTTCAAAATCTTGCGCACTAAGAAATAAAACATAATTAAGGTACGCGGGCTCTTTTCAAACTCCACACATCCTTCCTCGAATTAAAATTGGTCTTTGGTCACAGCAAAGAAATATAAAAATCATTAGGGATGACGCTAGATATTAACTAGCGTAGCAAACATAAAAAAAATCACGCTATATCGGCTTCGATGTCGGACCAAGACTCTCCCTCTCTCGGCAACCCCCTTCGCTCGCGGCTGTTCTCTAGCCTTCGCGATAGTTCACCATAGCGGTATTTAGGTTGGAGATAGTCTTAAACCGAGACGAAAGAAAAAAACTAAATAACTATATTAAAAGAAATTAAAAATAGAATTACTGTTTTGGATGTGCGTTCTAACAAAAAAAAATTAATAAATAATTTTTTAACTAGCTAACTTACTAACCAGGTAGGAGCGTTCACTAACTAACCTTAGTAATTCAAAGAGAAAAGATTATACATAGGTAATAAAAGAAAATTTAAATAAAATTAGGTACATGAGGTTAACATAGCTAAGACATTAACGAAAAATATTAATTACATAAAATAAAATAAATAACATTAAATTTCAAGTATTCTTTTCTATAGCCAAATGCTATAACTAGAACAAGTGATTTTCGGTGAAAAGAATTCTGCAATAACTTGTTTCAATGCCTCATGTGCACACCTGCAGCTCTGGTCCGTGGTTATTGGCAGAATATAATAGGGCAGAGGCGTGGTTTATTTAACTGTACCAACCAGAACAATGTTACCACGACACCACACGTCCGTGATCTGCGGGTACGACCCCGAGACGCCGAAGTTAAAAACTTCCAATTATTGACCATGATGCAGAGAAACAGCGTTCACATAAGGCATTGAAACAAATTGTTGCAGAATTCTTTTCACCAAAAATCACCAGGTATAGCTATAACATTTAGGCACATTGTATTTTTTCACACAATCAAATTTTACGTGAAATTAAAAAGTTGTCATAATGTAGCTTAATGTATTTACTTTCAAACTAAATTATTCAATTAATATATTTTAAATTATTTGTTTTTTCTTTGTGTTAAAAAGCGAAACTAATCAAATCGCTTCCCTGTCATGCGCTTGTATGGATACAATCCGACGAATAATTTTTTTTGTGGGAAACTACAATTTTTTTAATGTTTAAAAGAGCTGTACAGTGTACTGTACAATTATACAATTACGAGTATTTTGGTGCTGGGGCAGTCATAATGTAATCTCTCATGGTCACTTGTGGACTTGAAGCTGCATTCTTCAACTATGGAATTAATTCACATTTTTGTAAGCATCACTGGAAGTGCAAAACGACGTTTATATGCTAGTTGCAACTATGGCCAGAAAAATTATGATTAAAATAAATGTCATTATTTGAAGATTTAAATACAAAATTCATCTCTAAAAGAAAATATGACACTAGTATACCCATAAACTGTTTCGAAACTATTTAATAATTGTACCTAATAAAAATATACATATATGTGTGTGTGTATTCACACCGTTAATTAGAATCAGTAGAAAATTTACAATTTCAAATAGTTTCAATTTATTTCACTGTTTAATCTGTTGTTTTACAAAATTCACTGAAGTGAGAAAACACATTGTGGTAACTGATTCAATTAGAGATATAATTCACTAATAAATCTGTAGAAATTCTACTAATTCCACTGTTGTCTGAGTTTAAATCTGCAACTAAACTGTCATATAAACAATGTCACGTTATTTTAGTCTACGAGCAATAAATATCATACCACCATTTCAACATTTGCTACCAAGAATCTCACTTAAAAGTTTACAGAAAATTCACTTTATTCAGAATATTTATCACAAAATTCAATAAACACATAAATCTGTATTTGGCAATAATGACAAAATCTATAAACATTTTTTTGAAAAAAAAAAAAAAAACATAACTTTATTATTTTAATGAATTATTTCGGTTTTAAAAAAATAACCCAAATTCCTGTTTACCTGATGATCGGTTTCTCTGTCTCTTTCATGCCTATAATTTTTATTCGCTCGGTGTTTAAAGTGAATTTTGAGATTGGATAAGTTAAACATAAATGTACATTAATATTAACAGTAAAACAATATACTAATAAGTATTATTTATGTACGGCCGTGGAAAATAGTTCAGTTTTAGTACTCTTAAGGGTCTCATCATTGCCCACAAAGTCATTATGAAGTTATGCAGCTTTCAAAACTTAACTCTTTCGAACAAACAGCAATTTTACTAATAAGAAAACGATGTAAAAGGGTAACACAGTACTGACAAATAAAAGTAAAACATTATCAAATATCAAAATTTTTAAAAATGTTCTCACATTCGGTTAGTGGTCCAAGTAAATGACTTTGTGCTAAAGGCCATGAGATTGAATCCCGTTGGTATTCTTCGTTTTTTAACTTTGGTACATGATTTACTTGAGTTTATTACTTGTTTCATAAAAAAGCAAATTTGAATTTATATTTCAATAACGCATTTTCGCACATATACATAAAAATCGTTAAGTTTCTAATAACTGAAAGTACTGAATTCAGTAAGTAAGTTTACTTCGCTATTTCAATCTGTTGCTTTCCACGAATCCCCGATGGAGCCGTTTAAACAATTTTAATGTATAAAAATCACTGGTAAACTGTGACTATTCACACAGTTTTGTGAGTTTTGCGTGAGTTTTTATGTGTATAGCTATATATATATATATATATATATATATATATATATATATATATATATATATATATATATATGTGTGTGTGTGTGTGTTTTAGTTCATATTCCAAAACTTTGAGTAAGAGAGCTATATTTCATGCTTGCCATTTTGATCAGAGTTACTGCAAAAGTTAACAAGTAGATCTATACAGAACTAATCAGCCTACTTTCCTTTAGTGTATACTTTGATAACAGAAATGTTTGCTCAAGGGCTGTAGGGGGATGAGTTATCCTAGGGTTTTAGAACACACAGAAAATAATGCCAACGAAAGCAATATGATGAAAAACTCAAAATTAGTAAACATACTGCAACATTTAAATTTTGTGCAGAATTATTTACTTGCTTAGATAATGTTAAGATCATCTCTGGTGATTAAACTTGAAATTTGTTGAACAGCAGTATTTTCTATGAGAAATTTATATGAATTTTTACTGAATGATATAAAATATACCAACATGGATTTTCGCAATTTAGCATCACTGCCATCTACTAACCAACTAACTCAGATTATCTTTCAATAATTATAATTGTTGGGCATACAGTAAAGCAGGGTGATTAGAAACATTGGGGTGAATAGAAAGCAATTTCAAAGGTAAATTTTCGGTATAGATGTAGTTTTAAAAATTTAATATTTAAGTAGGCAAGTTAAAACAATTTACCTACAAACAGTAGTTTTATTGTAATGATATTACTTTAAAGCAACAGGTGTAGGTACGTGAAGAACATATTTCTAATTTCGTTTGTATTCACCCCAGTGTTTCTAATCATCCAGTTTTACGGTACTTATGTTTAGTTAATTTTGTGAGTTCATACAAGTAAGATCACAGAGAGATGAACCAACACTAATCTGATATGATGTCACAGTTGCTTGTATGTATAATCGAACACCAAAATAAGATTCCCAAGTAACTATCAAAATTTACTTAATTATACGAAATAATGTTAAAAATTGTTTTAATAATTTAGCCTGAGCGATAAAAGACATTATTTTAAGGAACTATTTCTCTAACTCAAGGCACAACATTTAACACATCTTATAAAGAATACAGTTAACGTCATATTGTATGCAGTATAATTAAATAACAGAATATAAATCCAAGATGGCGGAGGTTGTTATACCAATCAAAAAATATTTTTTGTTAGAGTAATCACGTGAAGGCTAGTACTAAGGGCTTATAATGTACCCCAGGCGTAAATTTATTTACGAAGAAATTTGCTTTCCTTTAGCCTCCTAGATAGCGTTTCGCTTTCCTTGAACGATTACGTTTTCTTATACGGAAAATAGAGCATTTGGATGCACTATTTTAAAATTTCCAGCTTTATGAAAACACGCATGTTTGCGTGTACTCTCGAATGTCTGCTTTCATCTATGGTGCATGTGGTATCAGCTGATTATGTATTTAAACACAAGCATTGCATACCTTTTTTTTTTTTTTTTAAATATTTGTTGGAGATTAAATGCTCATTGACATTCGTGTAGGGCTATATTAACTAAAGATTTCTATACAATGAAAATATTTAGTCATCGATGCAGCAAAAAATGAAACCCAGCAGGAAATGTTTACTTGCATAATGTCAAGTTTATGATTTCTAATAAAGTACAAAAATTATAAAAAGAAAATATTTTAGCATAGTTATTAAAGCTTTTATATTGTTGTGAACATAGCTAATCAGTGGAAATGTGTACGCCATAAATTGCTAGCCGAGGCAATAAAACTTAAGTCCCACAGTTTTGAGCCTACTATTTTAGACCTAATAAAAATTTTGCAAGCGAGCAAATATGTGATATTACAGTTGTGTTTTGTACAAGGCTATCTCAAAGGGAATTGCTTCACAGTTGCTCGATATTTCATGCATTTAAATAAGTTTGAAGTCAAACTGCAAAACTGTATTTCTTGCCATGAACAGCAAATTATATAATAACTAAGCACGAAAAGTGTTACCAAAGATTGGCTGCTCCCGCTTTACATAACAACAATAATAATAAAATCACTCGCAATTGTGCTTTGCCTTGTGTCAAGAACACTCCTTTCTGCCCCTCTAAGACCTCCCTGCCTACACTTGACTTCCTGAAACTACCCCCTCCCCCCTCAATTTAATTTCCAAGTCCTGCAGCAAAACATTCCACTTCCTCACAAACATAGAGCTCCACTATCCTCCACACCCTTCAAATCTTGTCACTGATGTTTCCTCTCCCTCTACAATTTCCCTTAATTAGGTGACAATGTCACCCTCCCCCTACATTCTTAACTGTATATCCTGACCTGTCTTTTGACCCTCCGCTTGTCTTTCGATGCACTCCATCACATTTCATTTATTACAGGTGGCCTACAACTATGTACCTTCCTTCTCTCCATCCTGCACCTTTAATTTCAATGTATGGATCCCCAGTCTGTGGCCACATGTCCCAGTATTGAACTGAACTATTGTGCTATATTTATAGAATTTTTAAAATGAATGACACATATGAGCTAACATACAAACATGAAACAACTAATATTTTACAATGTAGGTTCTTACAAACAGTTCTACCCAGGAGCAAATTTATAAGTATATAAGTATTAGATGGCAGTTAAATAAATTAAAAATAAAATAGGTATAAAATAAATACTGGACTATGATTTCCTTGTAGGTGATTACTGTCACATAGACTTACATACACCTAACCTACAAAATACTCGTAAATGAGCGATCATGTGGTCCTATGAAGTGTTCAAGACAGGTATGAAATTATGAAAAGTTGTTTCAGCTTAGTAAGTATAATGCTGTAGTAAATTATTCTTTAACTTTCAAAACTTCAATGCAACAGGTTGGTCACGTCCAGTATTTGTCTCTTATTCACAAGTAACCATTGGTTTGCTACGCTACTTTGCGTAAATACACATAACAATAAAAACCTAGCTACTGCAGCTGAGCAAGGGGGTTGGTTAGCAATACTAAATAACAGAAAATTCGACGTTGAGTGCATCAATGGTTGAAACACAAGTGCACGCCATTTGAGGCCATTGCCGAACGTCAGGCCAAAAGTTTTTTGACATGTTTTCGCAATGAATGAAATAGGATGAGTTTGCTTACGTTATTTAACTTTATACGAAGATATACTCGAAACTCCACAGTTTAGATGCATTTATAATAGTAATTATAGTTTATAATAGAAATCTATAAATTAAATCTTTTTTTAATGATAAAATATTTTAAAATACAATTTCCAATGCAAAAAAAAATTTGGCAAATTTTCTTTATTTGACCTCAAATTTCACAATTATTCACATGTTACTTCAAACATTTTATGTGAGATTGTGATGTACACATCACTGAGTGATGTTCTGGGGAATATCCACCAGATTCAGTGACACTTCAGGGTCATTAAACCGTGGATACACCAACTGAACCGGATGAGAGTAAAATAGTAATTTATAAATCCGGTGTGCACCGGTGGATGACCCAGATAATTTACAAAAATCCTGATTGCGTGTTCCTAAGTTCCTTTTTTAAAAATAAAATATAAATACTCCATGAAAACTGCTTGAACAATTAACAAATTATAATTGAAAAACTTCTGTGTGTATTAATAGATGTTTGTAGGAGTATAGGTGTAGGGGTGCACGGGTTTAGGTAATGAGGGAAGGATAGGGGAGGGGTTGCATGCCTTGGAAAGTAGAGCCTGTATATAAACATACACCAATGCAAAAACGCAAGGTAAATTTGTGGCTTGTAAGATGCAAAAATAGTGGTATTTAAGGACTACTTTTTCGAAACAAAGCACATAATATACCATTGTAAAAAACTGTAATAATTTGAAGATACATGATGCCTTAATAGTGTAAACCTTTGAGCATATTTAACCAAAAATCATCGGGCAACCTTTCAAAGCTTATGTTTGCACATGTATTTATGAAGAAATTACATCTGGTCTTGAAATACCTATACAATACACACTTAAATCGTAATGAATCACAAACTCTATTACAAAAAAATTTTGGGATCTAGAAATTAGAAAGACCTATTTAACCTTACAGAAACAATTAATTAATCATCTACTTTACTAAATACTCTTTTGTGAGCACTGCAATGAGATAAGCTTTTGTGAGCACTGCAATGAGTAGAATTATTCTTTAGTATGTTTGTTACGTTTTAACATTCAATCTTCAGAAATGTATCGATATTTCAAATAAATTTTGCACAAACTGGGATATGAAAACTCACACAGTAAAATAGCATCGTAATGCAATTGGGAGTGCAGCTTCACCCCTTGTACCTGCTGTGTGCAAGCCTATGCAAAAAGGTACGCACATACCGATATGTGATTATATGTTGTAATATATATGTAATTATTTAGTAAAGTAACGTGTATTGGAAGTTCAACGCAAGGTATTAGATTTGTAGTTCTGTATCAACACGGACACTGCTATTACTGTGCAGTTGTTCTCCTTGAGGAAAAAAAAAAGAAAATTTTACTGTAGTTGTTTTTCTGAGTTTACGTGATCCATTTGTAGTAAAATTCACCTT
>PNEQ01121044.1:0-12253 GCA_003012365.1 Medauroidea extradentata
CATTAAACCATTTCTTACTGTAAGTGTGGCACAGTAACAACAACATATTCACAATTAGTGGTTTTACAAAAATGTTCATTAAACCATTTCTTACTGTAAGTGTGTCACAGTATCAACAACATATTTACGATTAGTGGTTTTACAAAAATGACCATTAAACCATTTCTTACTGTAAGTGTGGCACAGTAACAACAACATATTTACAATTAGTGGTTTTACAAAAATGATAATTAAACCATTTCTCACTGTAAGTGTGGCACAGTAACAACATATTTACAATTAGTGGTTTTACAAAAATGACAATTAAACTATTTCTTACTGTAAGTGTGGCACAGTAACAACAACATATTTACAATTAGTGGTTTTACAAAAATGATCATTAAACCATTTCTTACTGTAAGTGTGGCAAAGTAACAACATATTTACAATTAGTGGTTTTACAAAAATTATCATTAAACCATTTCTTACTGTAAGTGTGGCACAGTAACAACAACATATTTACAATTCGTGGTTTTACAAAAATGATCATTAAACCTTTTCTTACTGTAAGTGTGGCACAGTAACAACAACATATACACAATACAGTCTTACAATGAAGGCAATCATAGAATAAATTGTCCAAGAAATATTATTTAATATGGTTGAATGTTTTAGTTTCTACTCCTCTTCCCTAATATCAGTTTCAATCTCTTCTACTCTGTGGTTAACTACTTTTAAGTCTTCCATGTGTACACATTGGGAATCATTGCTACATTTAACATAACTTTATCCAAATTTACAGATTGGCCTCTCACATATGTGGAAGAATTTCTCCACTTGATAATTTACCTTTTAACTTTTTGGGTCCAGATATACTTTATTGTACAGTTATACTCTATTCTGTTAACAATTACCTGCTACTTTGTGAGTGTTCATTAATTTACCTTCACTGTCATCTTGAGAATGCATACTTTGCGAATAAGAAGTTTGTTAACAAATCAGTTCCTTAGGATTTAATTGCATAATGAGATTTTTAAATGTTTGGTGTGTGAACTACTTTTCTATACCAGCCCATACATTTATTTTGTATGGTTTAATAAATTTGATAGCAGTCTAGCTATTTTATGACAGAGGCCACGACACAGCCAGTATGCTGGTTGTGTAACAAGAAGCTGCCAGTGTGTTAGGGCTGAACCAAGGCTGCCTGCTGTTGTATGCAAAGTGTTTATTTAGCTGTCCTCCCACAGTGCGACGACGTTGTACATTCTGCAAAGCCTGGCTTACCCAGCAGTGATAAAGTTTAGTGTCTTTTTTTCTTTTTAATATAAGCATCAAATGTGCCCTTCTGTCCAAATTAAAAAGTTTACAACAAGATTTGGTGAAATCCATCATTGTCACTGTGGACATTGTCACAGCGGACTGTAGCCCTGCATGGTTGCAAGGAGCCCACTACAGAATATTAATTCAAATAACAGAAAGGGTAATGCTAAAAATATAGCAATGGTGAACTGAAATTGATAATATCCTCTGTATTATATTTTATACATTTTTTGTGTGCCTTAATTGTGCAGTTAATATTGAGATAACTTTATTGTTAAGAGTAGTAATTGGTTGTGTAATCATGAAACCAACCACTCAGGAACATGTCTAAATTTTATTTTATCTTGTTGTATAACTTTAATATTATTTTCTAAAGTATAGCTTGTTGTTTCGATAGCTACTCATGAATACTTATTTTCATCACAGCCCTAGCATTTTGGGTGTCAAATTAAAGCTCTAGTAATTTCCAGGAATTTATCTAGAAAACTTTTTGCTGTATCTTTTCTCTGTTACGTGCAATTCTACTTTTACTAATGTTGTGTCAATTTCTGCTAGTGTGGTAATTAGAGCCGCGACAGAGCGTCACCAGGCCAAGGGGATGGCAGAGCCTCAGGAATGTGGGTTGGACACCGCACCCTAGCGACGGGGATGCATCCCCCCTCCCCACTTCGTGTTCGCCATTGGCACAATTTAAAATTTATTTTATTTTATATTGCTTTATGGTTTTTTTAAAGTAAAATATTAAGATTAAATTTATGTTCAGAATCATTATGTTAAAACCAAATTAGCTTACATCTGTAATTTAATATGTTAATAAACTCCCCATCACCAGATGTCAGCGCTCTCGTGCGCAGCAATCTCGTTGAGTTCCCCTCGTCGAGATTGCCGCTCGCCCCATTCTTTTGGCGGCTTTTGGCATGGTTGATGTTGCCGGACGAGCGTCGTGAAGACATGTAGAGGAGGTGGTTTTTGAACATTGCTGCATCAAGAGGGTTCTGGCATCGGGCAACGTGATCTTGTAATCGTATTTGTCGAGTGCAGATAATAAACCGACTTGACTGAGAACGCTGGCCACATTATTAATAGTTGAACCTACCATACGTGTCAAACCCTACCCCCTGAGATAAGAGCGCCTGCCTCCGCACGCTGCCGAGGTTTCATTTTGTAAAGAGAAAAGCTTTTTATTTACAAAAAAGGGTGTCCCGACCACGGTACCACCACAGTTGCAATGGGAGTTTACAATTAGAATTTATTGGTTTGTGGACGTACACCATTGCTCATGTTTTGTTGACCGAACTTGTATTGAAAGACAAAGTGACAAAATACGAAAAAAAAAAAAAAAAAAAAAAAACAACACAGCACAGAAAACTACGAAAAATGTACAACAAATAAAATACAAGAGACAACACAACACAAGTTGAAATCAATGGAAAAATGCAACATTTCGGGGATTGCACTCTACCCCCATCTTCAGGCTGAGACACAACTGGTCGGAACACCAAGATCATAATCTAATTCATCTATCTTAACATACTATGGCTTTGAACTTGCTGTCAACAAATATTTTTTCTCGCACATTAGGAGAATAAATTTATTTTTACTTCCTTCTAATGATACTGGTAAAGGTGCTAAGTTACATACTTAAATTCACTTAGTTAATCGAAGGTATATTTAAAACATATTCTAGGATGGTTTTACTAATAAACACATGTAAATCAATAATCTAATGTAAATAAAAATTCTGAAGTCACACTCAAGAGCACAGGCACTTGTGGGATACTGGGTTGTATGAGTTTGCCTGTAATACACCTCTAATGTTTCTAACCCTTCCTTAAGTATTACAGTGTTACTGGCAGCATCGTACACTGTCTTATTAGCAGTTTGTGAAGTTGATTTTACAACTACTATTTGCTGCTTAACTTGTCTTATAATATGTGTTTGCTCATCCTCCAATTATTTAATTTGCTTGTTATAATACTCTGTCTCATCTTCATCAAATGTTCCAAATTACACTTTGCTAACTTGCCCTATAAAATTAATTATCCCCCTTTTATTTATGTTCTTCTTTTCGTCTTCTACCAACCCTAGTATAATATATATGTTTTCTTTTATCTTTCTTACTTTATTTGCACACTTATTAATCCTAGGCATACAATTACTTTAGTTCTTGACTACAGAAGCATAGTCATAATGTACTTTCACAGTTAACCTACTGTATTCTGTAACATGTTTACTTTGTATATAACTGAGTTAGGTTCATTTTATATACTAAAGCTCATTCTAATTCTCATTGACACAAAAAGGTCCATCATAAGCATCTCCGCGGCAACATGTCTGATTGCAACCACACTGATAACTAACACACTGCACACACCAGTTCGGTCCTGTCACTGCTGCCAACTTAAGCACTATACAACTAAGTTCATACTATGTATTAACTATTCAGCTAACATATCTATATACTATTATCCATATATAACACTCCTCCTCTCTTAGGTGGTTGACCACATAGTCTTCCTGAAGACTAGAGCACATAATCCTTCAAATGTTGTGGCCTAGTTCTTTCTCAGGTTGGAACTTGCACTCTGCGGTGATCCTGGTATCCCATCTGCTGATCCTGAACCTCTACTGGTATGTTCTGGAGAGACAAGCGACGAGTTGATGCTGACCCGTCTTATGATATCTCAGCTGTCTGTTTAGCTTCGAATCTGGGGTATCTCAGAAATAGCAGATCAGATTCACTTAGTGATTGTGAATAAGAACGCCTCTACCGAACTGATCGTTCTGAACTCCCTAGTGGCACTGAACTAGAATTCCTTTACCGTGGTCCCTCGAAGCTCTGTCATTAAAACATCTGGTGCATTTGTAGCTGATGACCTAGACTGTATTAGTCATCCCATCTCCACCCTCTGAGTTGGTCTTCTGGATGGAAGTATTGCTGACCGGCCAGCAGCTCGTCTAATCAGGTCTGTTGCTTCTTTGACTGTCCGCTGTAACAACTGATCCACATGCCAACGGGTGATACTCCCATCTTCAGTTCACATCTGATGTGTAGCAGGCCCCTCCTTGCGTAAAATTATAAAATTACTCCGGGAATCCACTTGTGTCCTGCAACGTAGTTGCATAGCGGCACATTATTTCCCTCAACAAACTGCCGAATTGTTCTTTTTGCCTTCCCGTCCCAGTACGTTTACGTCACTGTTCTGCGTT
Organism: Medauroidea extradentata; assembly: GCA_003012365.1. NCBI lineage: Eukaryota > Metazoa > Arthropoda > Insecta > Phasmatodea > Phasmatidae > Medauroidea > Medauroidea extradentata. Next base: position 4,510 of record PNEQ01121044.1, read on the forward strand.
TGCTGATGTAACCTGGCAAAAAGGGTTTTTCGACTCCAACCCATCAATAGCTGTACTGGAGCTTTTTGGCTTGCTGTGCTGGGAGTTGCGCGTAGTGAAAAAAGAACCCTTTTTAGCCAGGTATCCCATTTGCCCGATTTCAACTTCTTCAGTTTATCTTTTACTGTCTGAATTGTTCGCTCCGCTTGCCCATTACTTGCTGGGTGGTATGGCGGGGAGTGTTTATACAAAATGCCATTTTGTTACAAAAAGGCTTTCGTTTCTGCAGATGAAAAAACTGTACCATTGTCGGTCACAATAACGTATAGCAAGCCATGAATGCTAAATATGGACCTCAGTTTCTGTACCACTGTAAGATGACATCGAGGACACCAACTTCACCTCTGCCTACAATTAGGAATGTTTTTCATAGGAAGGGTCCAGCAAAATGTATGTGCAGGCGGGACCATGGATTGTGAGGTATACCCCAAACCACATGTGTTGTTGCTGGAGCCCGCCATTCCGATGGACACACTTGACAGCAACTAGTAAGTGTCTCTATTTCTTTGTCCAATTTGGGCCACAAAACGTAGCTGCGTGCTATAGCCTTAGAACGCACGACCCCATCATGTGATAGAACACCGGGGATCTAACACCTGTAATAACGGTTTGTGGTCACTCACAACCATGAAGGCTCTGCCAACCAAGTACTGGCGGAACTTCTTCACCCCAAACATGACTGCCACGGCTTCCTTATCGATTTGCGCATAGTTATGTTCACTGTCTTGTAGCATCTGCAACCCAAATACTGTGGGCCATTCCTTACCGTTGTCCATTACATGCGCCAAAACTGCATCCCCTCCATACTTAGACGCATCACACGTCAAAACCAGTGCCTTGTTGGGGTCATAATGGACCAATATTTTTCCTTCTTGCAGCAATTCTTTGGTTCTTGTGAATGCTTCTATATGCTGCACCTTCCACTACTATTTTACATTTTTGTTGAGGAGTCTATGTAACGGTTCCAGTATGTAAGCCTTGTCCTCAAAAAACTGTTCGTAAAATTTATTAATTTCAGAAAAACCTGCATTTCTCTCTTGCTCTGCGGCACTGGTACCTTACGAATGGCTGCCAGTTTAGCTTCAGTTAGGTGGATCTACTCTGTAGCCCAAAATGTTTACTGCTTTACCGGCAAAAACATTGTAGTTAAAAATTTTGTTAATATAAAAAAACAAATTACAGATTCGTTAAAGTCTTAATTCAAAAAGCTGTTTCTACGACAGAAAATCTGCTTGATGGTTCAGTGGCTTGTGCATGGAGATGATAGGATATTTAATAGGCATGACATTGCCGCTCTTAATGTAATCCTTTTTTCCGTCCTTTGTCGTGAAGAAAATCTAAAGGTAGGTGACCACATTTTAAAAACTAAAGTTTTAGTGTTAAAATAAACATACTTGTACACTAATCTATGAATGACACGTCCATATACCGATAAAGTACAGGCTTAACTAATAAGACTACTTTCCCCAATTTGGCATTAAATACACAATTCCCTTTTTAGTTATGTGGGACAAAGTATTTTAAATTGCCGTGACGGTAGCTAATGAAACATATGACGAAAATATGATCTCAAATTTTTCTGTGAAGTGAATTATAGTGGTAGTAATGTTAACCTGAGAATAACCACTGACGCCACACGTTGGTGAGCTAAATCCTTTTTGACACCTGGTGGGGAGCAGGTAGTCTGTCTGTGATGGCTGGGAGGCAGCGTGCTTTCCCCAGGATGCACTCCCGAAGCGTCTTCCTTGTCTGACTCTCCCCACCTCGTAAGGATATACATCAAGGGAAACTAGCGCTGCACTGGAGGTTGAGCTTCTACAGCAGGTGTAGCCAAAGGTGGATGGGAGAAATTGGCAACAATGTGGGTGCTGATCCCCCGGACAGGAGAGCACGAAGGTGCCGAGGTTAGGAGTTGTGTTGGAGGAGGTTCACAAGGTGAGGATGGTATTGAGCTGGATACGGGTAATGAGGAGGAGGTGCTAAGGAAGGCTGATCCGCAGGGCGTCTGTAAGACCAGCCGAACAATGGTGTGGCCGTTGAGCGGGGTGCCTCTTCGAGCAGCGGCGGAAACTTCTCTCTGGATCCAGTACACCCGTCTCAGGATCCCTAACCACTAGTGCCCTCTGTACAAGCTTGACACTCTCCTGCCTGGCTTTCAACTTCCTACCTGACCTCTTAGGCATAGCCTAACTGTGGTAAGGTGGTATGGCTAGCTGATTGTTGATGCTTGGTATCCCGTAGGATCGCCTGTTGTGGCATGCAAAGCCTTAATGCGGCGGAACTATTGATGGCGCTGGGCAGGCGGACTTGTAGAGGAGTGCTAGAAGTGCGCCTCAGCACATCACTATACCTTTTCACCTCTCCCAGACAAGACTAAACCCGACACCCACTTGGAAAGAGCACAGTCTAGTCGTGCCACCTCCAGAGGGCGTAATGAGGATAACCTGGTAGGTGCGTGGCTTATGCCTCCTCCCAGACGTAGGATGCTTATGACGACCCGATAACAAACTCCCGTGACGATCCTATAGGATGCAGGGGTCACAGGTGTCTAGCAGGTGGATGGGTTTGTCAACAATGGAAGGTAGGGTGAGTGAAGAAAAGATAGTTATGATGTTGCTACGTGGTTTATTGGCATACGCCAACAATGGAAACTGAAACACCCTGTGCCTGAAAAGCCTTAAGGGCGGGTAAAGTAGTAGCAGAAGAGCACTAGCTTCCGTGGGGAGAGTCGTTGATGCAGGTGACGACGCCTCGGAAAGTGGCTCTTGGTCAGCAAAGCTGGACAGCTGGCGTAGAAGGCTCTCACAGTCGTAATGGGCGCTTCTGGAAGGGATCTGGTGGTCGCTTGTCTTCCAGGCCTGGAGCTGTAGCTTGAAGGTACGGCGAGGGTAAAGAAATCTACCACAGCAGAACTGAACCTTTCAGTTGTAGCAGGTGTACTGCTACAGAGCGAGTGGCAATCAGATCGCGACTGACTTCGATGGCTCGTGCTCCCTCTTTTATACCCTTCTCGGGGCGGTCTGTGGTGATTGGCTGGCCGCTCACCTAATGAGAGACGGCACGTACGCGAGGGGGTGGCCCTTCCGTCTCCTGTTGTCTTCTGTGCTGCGAGTGGCGTGCCTACATTCGGTAAGATGTCTCGTAGGAAAAAAATGTGTTAAATATGCCTGCCTAGCGTTTTCTGAGTGACGGATTACTAAGGAAGGGTTAGGTAGGCTTTAATATAAAATACTTGGTGTCAGGTTAGTGTGTGGGAGTAATTAGGGTAGAAAGGATTAACGTTAGGTGCAGGAATATGGAACGAGCAGGGTGAGGCGGCGGCTTTGCAGCAGAAGATGCTGCGAACATGCATCACCACAAGATATAATTTCTTAAAATGTAAAGCAAAATAACACTCTGAATTGTGTCAAAACTATTGAAGATCAAGCTACTTATTTTATTAAAAGGAGAAAAATTTTGAAGTCAATTTCAAACTGTAATTCAGTCATGGATACATAGAAATTATATTTTCTATTTATTTTATCATTAATTTCTTCACGTGCTACTTATACAATCTTTCCTGAATCATCCTATGTTTAAAAATTAATATGATATACTAAAAATATGTTAATATCAAAACACATGTTTGGTGATTTTCAAATGCCTGTTTAGTGTAGATATATCATGTAATCAAGAAAACATATTCACATTGCCAGCGTTTTGATAGGCTAATATAAATGTATGTGTTCGAAAAATTTGTTTTAATTATCTCATACAAAAAAAACATTTTAATAGCTGCCATCTTGAAAGTACAAACAAAGTACATAAAAGTCTAATCAACTTTGTCTACTATACTATATTTTTACCAAGTTTGACTATTTTCGCTCCATGTGTTTGATGCGACTTGGGGAAGCAGGGGTTGGTTATAAGTAAACTATGTCAGGGAAGGATGCGGAGGAAACCCTTTAGGCGCCAGTTTCACTAATGTGAGGAGCTCTGCGAAATTCAAGCAGAGACTCTTTTACCTCAGAGCGTAGACGACGGCCATGTGGCTACCCCCTGTAGTGTCGCTGTTGTGTAGTAGTGACTAGCGATGCACTGTGCCCTTGTTATGGCCAGGGCGACGCCAAGATCACACTGTCAGCACTGTATATTGTCAGGACTATATGAGGGTTAACTTAAAAATATAGCTAGAACTTGGGAGTTGGTGGTAAAGGTCGCTTGTTTGTTTGGGGGGGGGCGGTAAATGTACTTGAGAGGAAAAAGGGATATTTGGGTGATAGACAGAGGTGAAAAATAATAGCTGGTCTACTTAAAAGATTACACTTAAATTACCATAGAGAATTTCTACTATCTAGACTACTGAGAGGCAGGCAGTTTATCAAAAATATTCATGAGTAAAGTGAAAGAAAAATAAGAGAAAGGAAGTTCTTTAGTAAAACAATAACAGTTTTATTTTTAAAAGATATTATTACAAAAGATAGATCGCCTAATGTTTAACAGTATTTATAAGTTCTAGACGTTGTTGAATTCTATTATAAATTTCCAGAATAATTCAGTTTGTAGATGGGAGTTGTTCTTACAAAAAGAAATAGAACTGGAAATAATTTGTTTTACAGTTAAGTTATCTGATTGGAGGGATGAGTTATCTTCCACAAATTAATCGTCTATCACGTACTACAATCATTAACATTGAATGAACGCGGCAAACCTTCTACTATTAATGTATACAAATAAGACACAACAATAAAGAAATGCCTAACCTCACTTACCCGAGAAGATGTCAACAAACAAACAGCCTGTACGTGACTCTATTTGTACGATCGCCCAACCTGCTGCCTTCAAGACATAGCTTCAATAACAGCTCCCTTGAAACTGCTCCGCGCTCTCGTACTAAGTATCACTATAAATACCCTAGCCAAAAAAAGAAATAGAGAGAAACTATACTCATCTTAATGATTTTATACACCGTCTCACCCAGCTCCCCATTCTTCGTCTCGCCGAAGTCCTGCCACCACGGAGCCTTGCCAAACACTGAAATGGTCCCCTCACCTATGCTTGACCATTTATCGACCCGCCCACGGGCAGAGCCTCCCCTCCAAACACCGCCTAGTTGGACTCGCCCAGTCGAACTCCCTCTCTCTGCCTCTCTTCCAGGCACGTGTTCTCTATTATCCTCTCCTACGTCACAACCTAGCTGGGCAATGAGCGGTGAATGTCCTCACAAGAAAAAAAACTGCCGCACGCGGGAGGATTGCGACAGACTAGGTCACAGAATCATCTGGACGTGGACGCAGATGTAACCAGGGTGGACAGGGGGGGGGAGAAATACGCGGAAATCGTGCAGAAGTGCCAGATGGGCATACTACCACCGAAATTTCCTGACAGCCCCTGGCTAATGACTGCTCGGTACAGTAAACAGCCCGGACATTGTCTCGTCTACACAGCAAGTAAAGTCACGTTAGGAATTTACTGACTACGACCGAGGCAGTGAACTCTACGAACTTCCTGGTGCGGGCTACCATCTCAATCAACTGCTGTAGGAACAGCTAAAATACAGCTACAAACAATCTGCCTTTATTCCCCAAGGCTTTAGCAAAGTGTCTTTACAATAAATCAATGTTGAAAAAAAAAAAAATATGCGACCATACTATCAACAACAGTTATCTTAAGAAAAAAGCAAAAATTAGAAAAAATAATTTCCTCAAATTTTACCGTCGTGACACTATCCCACCAGTACAAAATTTGTGGACGCCACAAATCCATACATGGTTCTGATGAAAAATCATTATACATTTGCATACATCTGCTATGGAACCACAAAAATTGTACGATGTGTTCAAGTGTATGCTATCTCCTCCCTCACAAACAGATTTTCAAATAGCTAACTCCCATTGTGATGTTTGATAATGTCCAGAATGATTTACAGCATTATATAAATTTATGTTGTCTTGGCTGTTGGTAATAAGAGTCCATACTCCTGTGCGTCATATCTGTGTGTTCTGAATGAGCGTCAAATTTATGTGATTTAATTTGGGTGGAACTGACTTGCTGCGCTGGCGTACTGGATGTCCCATGACGTCCGAGAGACCTTCTACTGCAATCTTCACTATTCTTGTGGGTGTACAGAACTCATCAGGGCAGCTCTCCAGAACTGCACGATCCATGTCCAGCAGCCTCACCACAAGTCACTCCACCCAATCGCGGCAGAGGAACTGAAACAAACACAAACTAAGGCAGCATCAACACTTCTATACAGTACACAGATTTTGACTTAATCTCTTTTTATTTACTTTAGGTATTATTTTTAATTGAAAACATTACAGATATTACGATCTGGTGGGAGAAGCAAAGTACCACGACACTTTTTACACACAAAAAAAACTAGTTTAAATACCTAATCCTCAACAGAGTTCTATCATATATGTAAACAAACTTATCAAACATGCATGTCATTACACAAAAATAATCATAATGAAGACATAAAAGTTAAAAGTGTAAAATTTACAGCAAATAGAGTTTCAGGCATGACAGAAAACTTCCCTCACCTTAATAATCTTCTTGACTATAGTACCTTACTTCTAGATTGCGTACTAATTGTTTTGAAACAGTTCCAAATGCCAAACGATCCGCACTCTTCTCCAAAAAAAAAAAATACATCTCGCTTAACCTTCTTCCAGTGGGCAGTCTTTAACATGCCAACGCAAGCAACTCTCTTCTACAGTCCAGGTGCTTGCTGACAAGAACAGCCCCAACAAACCTTGATGTAGGCGTACCCACATCTAAGCCTCCTCTTTTATCAGTCCATTCCACCATCAGTCTTCTGGATCAGTTTACCCTCCATGGCAGATAAACGTCATCCGACTGTCTTTCCCACTACCCAAGTCCAGCGACATAGGGAGAGTGCATCAGACCCTGGAAAATCCATCACACCACAGTCCAGACCAGGGCTGGTTCTCTATCCCTCTACTCCATCCGCTCTAAGCATCCTGGGTAGATCAGTACAGTCCACGCAGACTCCAAGATCACCGAGCACTGTGCTGCTGGACCACATGTCACACTGGAGATAACACGACTGTCCACATAGCAGTCTAAATAAAGTATGCGCTTCCCTTTGACTGGTAGAGACACAGTTCATGGAAGTCCACATACACACACACACAGTAGATCTCACTGTTTCTTCTCTAACTTCACAAGATACTGCAAGAACTAAAGTCATTGCCTGAACTCTCTCCCTCACCTATATATAGATAACTAGCATTTATACCCCTTTTAAAATCAACATATTTAAATTCTTAAAAAAAAAAGAAAATTATAAATTGTCTAACCCAATCAAAACATGATACCAAAGATTCTCCCATAGACCAAAAAATATTTTTTTTCCCTCTGCATTTTGTTATTATTGGGTCATTCCAGGCAAGTTCAACCATTAATTCTGAAAAATTTTAAAAATAATTTTAGTTTACAGACTTTCTCACTTTGACGTACAAATTAAAATACCTCTTTAAATTTGAAAGAACAAAAACTACAAAGTATGTTCCATTCACAATAGTCTTAGCTCAGATTACATCGTGAGATCACAATGGTATTCCACTAGGTTTACGTTATTATTAACTATTAAATCTCTATATCATAATTGAAGTTTTCTATTCTTAGGTAACAATACTGCTACTGTCGTACTCACTTTCTATTACAACAAAGTATGTTCCATTCACAATAGTCTTAG
>PNEQ01121048.1:0-11625 GCA_003012365.1 Medauroidea extradentata
TAGCAAGCATCCAGTGACTGGCATTTCAAATTTAAAATCATTGTAACACACTATGAGGTTATCTGGTGAAGAGCTTGGTGTAACTCTGATATTCTAGAAACATGGCAACCTAATGTGAAGTTCCATGTGCAAGACATTTTCAGTTGTTCATAATCTTTAAAATAAATAGCAATCTCAGCAATATTATCTTTTTTTTTTGTTGCTTCTATAATTCCCAGGATATACTGTGAGTTGTCGACCAAAGTTTTGTAGTTCACGTGAAATTCTATGTCGAGTAGAAATCAGTTGAATAAAACCTCTATTTAACAAACCCCCTTACAACAAACATGTCATTTTTTGGTCCCTTGAGTTTTGTTAAATAGAGGTTTTACTGTATACCCTAACTGTTCTCATTGTAAACAAAAGACAGAAAATATGTTAACAACTGTTTAAATAAGAGTATATATGGAATTTGTTAGAAACATATTCTTATTTCCTGAAAATGTTTGTCATGCTCTTGGCTACCAAGCTTGTTTTTAATAAAGATCTGTAAATTCATAAGTGCATGGAAATGAAATTATTCATGGATACAATATGCAGATAATGTAACTGTTGATGGTTGGGTGTAGTATAATGCATAATGTAGTAAAATGCAAAACATAGTAATTTACAAAAACAATAACAGTTTTTTTAAATTTTGTTTTCAGGAAACGTTCAATAGTGCTGTGTCAGCAGCAGGATGTTCCATTGCAATTGTTGATGAAATTTTGAAGGGGACAGTTCAGAATGGAATGGCCTTAGTGAGGTATGTATGTTAACATTTTAAGGAATGTTTTAAATACCATCATTTAGCCCGAGGAAGGCAATAAAATTACATGAGAACATTTAAGAATTGTTTCAAAATGAGTAATTGAATGTGAGGAATCCTGTAAAATTCAAAATTTTAAAGTGTAAACAGTGGTGTAACACAATAAATTAAACTGTACTGTGACAGTGTTTTTTTTTGTTTGTATGTAAATATTTATTCGTCAATTTGTTTCCACTCGATTCAGGCCAATGGTGTCAATTAATACCACCAATTTTGCTGAAACAGAATAGTTTGTGTATAGTTTATGTCCCAAATATATTAAGGTATTTTCCCCAAAATCTTTTCTTCTTAGATATGACTATAAAGAAATTTGTCTCAGACACACATGAATGGAATAATGTACAAAACATAACATTTGGAGATGCATGTTCGTCATGAATTTTAGGGCTAATAGCACACATAGTAGTTTTAACAGTAATGTCTTTACATGACATGGGTTTAAATGGGAAGATCCACACAATGCAGCTAGCACCTAGCACTCCCCTCTCCCCTTGTTGGTGAAAGTGACCATAGCATGCTACTGTAGTGCTATATAACTCCTCTGCAGCATACTGGTAAAAACTGCTGTATTTGTATTAGAGCATTGAAATCCTCCAGTATGTACAGGAGTGTGCAGTTCTTTGGGAAATAATTTAAGAAATATTTCATGGTTAAGAATTTCTAACCAAGACAATAATTTTTTTTCATTTGCATAGCTATGTTTGGGCTGTAGGGAAGAGAAGACTAAAAATGTAACTTAAAGGAACAAGATATGTAAATATTTGTGTAGATTATGTATGGTAAAAGTGAAAATGGAGATCAATATAAATAATAGATATGTAACATGTTTGTGAGACTAAACTTATGTGGCCTATAAGTGGAGAAGATAGTTATTATAAAAGAGATAGTAAAAGATAAGGTGAAACAATTTACCATAAATTAGAAAAAGTAACTTTTCTGCAATACTGTAAAGTTGAAACATTTGTTTAAAACAACTTTTGAAAAACTTTAAAGATGTAGATTTAAATTCCCAGTTGGTAAAGAAAAATAATGTTCACTTAATAAGCAATTACCTTTGCTTGTTGGTTCAGTTAATTTTTACAGCTGTGCACTTACTTGAGTAATAATATTCACACATAAAAACACTTTATACTACTCACAGAAAGACAAATTCGATAATTGTTTTCTGTAACAAGGATAATAAACATTATCTTTCAACTCCAGCAACAATTAAAATGTTAGCTCTTTTTGATTATTTTCACAGTTCATGACTGTCATCATAAATATTTTAAAAAATTAACATCACTTTTCCGTAGTTGTCTTCTCATTCATAAAAAACATATTGTGTATTTAAGTTCAGTCCATAAGAAAACAGAAAATATTTAACATATGTAAATACAGTAAACCCTCGTTTTATCGGACCTCCATTCAGCGGATTTCAGATTTAACGGACAAAATCTTGCGATACAATTATTCTACCGTCGGGTCTACTTGTCACATGCAACACAAGACCTACCTGGTTATTGTGCTTTGGTAAGTGACATCAGGCGCGCGCACAGATAGCCGCGTAAGACGGTAGAACGAGCTATTTTTAATCGCGCATCGGGGTACGTGCCGTGTCCGGTCAAGAATGATTGTCTACCTGAATTTTTTTTACTGAACTGTAAGATCAACAGCGCAAGACCTACCTGGTTATTGTGCTTTGGTGAGAGACATCAGGCGCGTGCACAGATAGCCGCGTAAGACGGTAAGCAGAGCTAATCAATCTCTCATCAGTGTTTTGACATATCCGGACAAGAACGACTATCGTGTCTACGTGAGTTTTTAACACAGTTGATGTACGCGATAAAGATTATGAGTTTTTTAAAATGAAAAAGTGTCTGCAACACGACAGAAAAGAAGTACACCCTAGAGTAACTTTGAAGTCAAGCAAAAAATTTGAACTAATATAAAAGATAGAAGGCCGGTGTTTCGGTAGCAAAGTTGTGTGATGATTATGGTGTCAAGAAACAAACCGATTCGGACATTGATAAAAAAAAAACTAGTTAAATAGTTATGTGTTGAAATATGATGAACAAAAAAAATGGCACTGTTGGACCCAGGAAACACGTTAAACTTGTTCACGCATCTTCACATGACGAGGCAATGTATGTTCAACAACGCTCGTGCAGTGTAAATGGGGGAAGTGTAGAGAGATAAAATCTGCTGCAGACAAACTAGCGCAACACATGCCTTTCTCACGCTCAGCATTTCCGTCCCTTGCCCTTCAGAAATTCTCAAGGACGGCGGCTAGATTATTATCTCACAGACACGGTATACGATACTGCGTCGCGTCGCGATGCAAACAGCGGTAGTTTAGATGGAAATTTTTACATTTTTTATTTGTTATATATTTCGTAAATGAACACTTTACTGTGAAATACAAAGCTGTAGCTCAAGTTCACGTGTCACATGTTACCACGCAACATAACATGAAACCAAGCTGATAGCAAGCCGCCTCCTGTCCCTCCCCTTCTACTCTTCCCCCGCCCACCGCCCTTGGTTATCTCAGTGAGCGGACAAAGGCACGTGCTTATCTTTCTACTCCCGCCAGTCAGCACAAACCTTCCCCCTCACCCACTTCCAGCGATTTGACCACAATAAACACGTTGCGTTACTACGCGTATCACACTGCTATAAATCTATCTGCTTGTCTATTTTCGTGTGCCGATTTTGGTACTTCGCAATTTACCGGACATCTGATTTACCGGACCACACCTCCCCGCAAATAGTCCGGTAAAACGAGGGTTTACTGTAATAAACAATATTTACAACTGTCGCATGCTTACAGATGGCTTCAAATTAAATTGGGTATCAACTGCTATTGTATATGTGAACAACTCTATTTATTCTGTTAATTTATTTACGAATGTAAGAATTCATTACTATTGTATATTGTTGTCAGTTATGTTAGTTTAGTTTAATAAGATCACACTGTTTAGTTGTGAAATTAATAACTATGTCAGACTGCATCACTTCCAGCAGAAATGTCACATCTTGTTGAATGGCTTAATTTGTAGTGATGGGTCGAGACTCGAAAAATCGAGTTGAGTCAAACTAACACAGTTCGACTCGTCATTCGCGTTGTGTTAGTTTCTAACAACAGTTGAGTTCACGAAAACGACTAGACGTCAAAATTTTTTGAGATTATTTATGAATAATATTCTGAGCTACAATAATTTTAAATCTATAATGTCTTATAAATAAAATTGCAAAAAGGGTGTGCATAAAACAACGTATTCCGTTTTATGTTGTTACTAACCTCATTTGTTTTTATATCATCAATATCTACACTGTTTGTGCGGATCATAGGACGGAAATATTTTTGCGTTTAGTTTTGCTGCAGTCTTTTTTTTTTTTTTTTTTTACATTTTCGCAATATTTGGTAGTTTGCAACTTCTGAACCGTAATAAATTCACATTTTAAATAAAATCTCTGTTACACTCATGCCTCAGAACGTAAACAAATTGCGTTGGCATCAAAAATAAATAAAGCCAGCCACAATGACCGAGTCCTAGATGCGTAGAGCAAACACGGACTATTAACACTTTAGTTCAACATTCTGCCACTTCACTATAATTGCCGCGATTACATTAACAACGGAGCATACTTCATCAGTTCTGTGCAACACATAACTTATGCCTCTTAGATTGTTTGTTTGTTTATATTATTTTACGTTACTTTAATTGTGTTTTAGCAAATTCAGTAAAACTACTTTCACGCATAAACAAAAAGCTAGAAATTTACATTTAACATCATCGAAGTACGTAGTTTTGGTTACAAAAACATAAATGGAAAATAAAGACCCTAACATCACGTTATTACCTGCAGCCTTGAAGATCTTAAGTTGACATGAGTGCGTTTTGTAGTGACCAAGTGGTTTCGTAATGCTAATGAAAAAAATTAATTGTGATATATGTAACCTAAAATTCGTTTTTGAGATGAATAAAAATATAACAGTTATGTGTAGTAGTAGTAGTCGTCCACAATAGTGGACAAACTCATATTCTTTCACAATTCTATTATTTTTATTTGTGCAATGCTTAAAGAACAATACGGTAGACAGAATTCTCGTTCATTTATAATTGAAGAAACTAGCATTCATTCTAGTGGAAACTAAATACCCCTACACAAACACAATGAACAATATTTTTTTTTTGCTTAATCAAATACTTTTTATTACTAATTCATATGTTTTGGTAAAACACAGATTACGACTTAAAAATTTTGTGATGAAACTCAACTTGACCTGATTTTCATAACTTGACTCGACTTTGATGTAACTCGACTCGAGGCTGTAAATATCAAACTTGTCCATCACTATTAATTTGCCCTGCCTGAAGAACTATTTTACAAAGAATAAGACAGCAAACTGGAAACGAACTGGAAATTGTCTCAGTAGACTTTTATAGGATTTTTAAATCTTCATATTGAACAATAACACATAGTTGGGGGTTCAATCTAAGTTTAGTTGCTGACAAATCATCAGCACCCACAAACTGGTTAAAATAAACTCAATGGTAAACCTTCTATAGGAAGAAAAGAATAAAAAAAGAAATGAGTCACACACAGTAACCATGTATAGATACACAATTACACAGTAAAAGAAAATTTTTACACGCTTATATATATGGATCACAACACTGGAACAAAACAGACTCTGTGTACTAGAGTAGAGATGGGTTCACATCACTTTTTCTCTGTACTTATCATCAATGTCAATATCATAATATTCTCATAATACTTGGTACTGAAAACTTTCATCCATACCACATTCAACTTCAGTAGGGCTCTAAAATACATGATATAGCATGAAATTAACATCAGCCTATAGTAATGTTTTGATTTTACCGGTAAGACTCAGTCTACAATGGAACCTCAATCCATAATTTTTCAGAGACTGACAAAGATTATAGTTATGTTTAAGTCTAAAATTCCCATAAAAACAATCCTATTCTTTAGCAGGGTGGCGACCAACATGGAAAACCGGGAAAAATCAGGGGATTTTTCCAACAAGAAAATGTCAGTGAAAAGTCAGGGAAAATTCCAAAGTTTCAGGGAAAAATAAAATTTTGTTTATGTTGCTGTCGTAACAGGTAAATAAAATTTTAAATTTTAACGGGAATCGTATATAGTTCACAACAGCTTACTTGCTTAGTGTGCATATTTTTTTTCTTCTTTACAAAAGTATATAAACTTAAATACGGGCATGATCGTTGTTCCCATGCTCGTTGATTGTTCCAGAAGAGCTGTTCAAACGCATGCTTCATACTGCGTTGCTACGTGTCCGAGGATTCTCGTACTTGTACGTGGATTTAGGGTGTGTGCACGATTTATGGTACATTGTCTCGCGTACACTGTTGAACGAGAATTCCCAGAAATACAAATGTTTCGATATTCCGTACAAGAATTTTTGCTTCATTGTACGCCTATATTTGTGATCTGGCAACCCGGCGGCCGGCAGCGTCATACCTCAGTATGGGACAGAGATGGAGTGTTGATGCCAATAATATTGAAGTGGAAGATGTTAATATAAGTTTTGGACTAGAAGCAATATTGTTTGAATGATGTTCGAGTGAAATTGCTGCTACGGTATGTACTACTTTATGGTATCATCGTAATCCTTTTGTTTTGTAGCTACGAATGTTTTTTTCCGCTTTCAAATTCTTTCAATGAGTGTTTTAACATCAAATTATCGCCATTGGTGTTTTTCGGGCCTGCTGTTGTAATTATTATTGTGGCAGAGAAAATTTTGTGTGTGTAATGGCCAGTTTACAATCAACATGGCTTGAATAACATTATTTGCCTAGCATCACAAGCGCATCAGCATAACATTTACAAAATAAAAATATTTCATTGCACGAAAATTTTCGCGCAACAGTTTCCGTGACGTTATGTTTTTGGGTAAATTATATTTTACCCAAAAACGTAACAATATTATCAAGGAGGTAATTATTAAGAATCATTACTCATTGTGTACCGCCCAAACTATTGGTTTTAGAGGTATTGTTTATTGATGAAAAATATTTCTAGACAGGTTAGAAAAATTGGTACATAAAGAAAATTGTAGTTTATTAACTTCAAACTTTTTGGTTTTTGTTAGGTTAGGTTCACTTGTTTACATTAGGTTAGTTTATGTTATTTTGCATTATGTTCAGTTATTTTACCATTGTTTTCATTAGGTAAGGTTAAGTTACCTAACCTTACTTACGGCAATTTAACCTAACACTACCTGACCTAACGAAAAAGGAAAAATTTTATAGTAAAATAATAAATCTAACCAAAACTTACTTAAGTTAACCTAAAGTAACTAAACCTTAAATAACCTAACAAAATATAGCAAAAAATGGAAAATTTTAAAGTTAAACTACAATATTCTTTACATAACATCTCCAGGAACATTTTTCATCAGTGAACTGTATGCCTAAAACCAATAGTTAGGCTGGTTCACAATGAGTGGTGATTGTTAATATTTTCTCAATTTTCTTTCGAAATAGTTGACTATTACATTAACAATTGAATACAGTAGTTTATTCTGTTCTGTTTTAGGTAATCACTAAGGATACCTTCTGCTAAGAACAGGTGTCACATTAATAGTGATTGGCTTTGTGACTCGAAGTTTTCTTGGTTAGCAGAATTGGAAAACTACCCATTTTCTAAAACATGTAAACTGTGCCTCACATCATTTTCACTGAGCAACATGGGACGCCATGCAGTGACTAGCCATGCTGAGTCCAAGGAACCCCTTAAAATCGGCGGAAGTGTCTGTTCATCTATGCCACTTGGGGTATTTTTCCCAGTAAAAGAAGAACGTACCGCGCACAATGCGAGTCTCCTCAAATTTTTGAAGAGTTGCATAGGTACTCGTACCGAAGTGTAATGCATCTAAACTTTTAGTGAATATCTCCCAGTGACCCCCATCTTCTAAGTTGGACAGTTTTGTGTTACTGCAACAACTCGTTATATTACGTCAGTGTTTCTGGATTACACGACAGCTCTTGACATATTGAATGCTTTCTTAAGCTGTGTTAGGCAATTTCTTAAATTGGTCCAAGTGTCGATGGATGGTTCTACGGTTAATTTTAAATTTTTGAGGGAGTTGGATTACATGAAAGAGGATTGTAAAATGGAGGAAGTGATTCTAGACCTGGGCAGCTGTGGTTTGTGCACACTACATTGTGCATTTAAGGCTGGAATCACAGCTACTGGTTGGAGTGTTGTGAAGTTCCTGCGAGCTCTGTATAATTTGTTCCAAGTTCTCTCCAGTCCATCAAGCAGACTATACTGCGTGGAGTTCTAGCGCTTTGTTTCCTCATAAGTTTTGCTCTGTTCTGTGGTTGGAAAATCAAGCTGTGGATCAGAGAGCAATTTATATTTTGTCTAATGTTTTAGTCTATGTTGAAACAGTTTTGAAAGAAAAGAGAGCTATCCGGTCAGCTAGCTTCACAGTTGTTGAGGAATGTGTTAAGGCTCTACTGTTAAGGGCTAAACTTAAATTTTTCAAAACTGTAGCATCAGACTTGGAATAATTCTTTAGCACTTTTGCCTATTTTGACGTGCCGTGCACGTCATAAATAACGAAGGTATTTTAATACTTTGACGCTTCAGACGCATCACGACGTAGTTCGTTCGGTACTGCAAAGATAGCTGTACTGATGTGGCTGGCTGCTGGCCTATACGTAGTTGAATGTTTACCGCATAGATAGTGCAGTATGTGGCGTTCTGTAGCTGCTTCACAAAGACACAGAAAAATCTCTCCAATGTCTATACATACGTTACGCGCTGTAAACATATAAAAGCATTGTGGAATAGTGTCGCGCGCACAATCTAGATGGCTTCGCTGCACTAAAAACAGTGTTGAAACGCGTATGTGTGTTGGATGTTTATCGTACAGATGGCATTGTATTTCTTTCATGGCTTTTGACAGCGCGAAGTTTTTTTCTGTGCCAATATTATTTTTTCAGTATCATGGCATCGAGAAGTGGTGCACATAAAAAAGTATTGAAATCTAAACAGATAATTGAAGAAAGTGAAAGCGAATCTGATAATGATTTATTAGCATCGTCTAGTGACTTATATGTTCCAGATTCGGTAGAAAGTTCAGAAAAGTAAAGTTCTTATACAGACGAGACATTTGGACAGATGTCAAAAAAGTGCAGAGCGTAAGTGTGGTGTGCGAGATGAAAATTATTGGTGTTGGAAATGGACTCAAACACCAAACAACCAGCAAAATTTACTTTTACAGGCATTCCTGGAGTACGCCCTACAGTCCGTAGAAGTTTAGGTGAGGAAGTAAGTGTGGTAAATATTTTATCAAAATTTTTATATAACAGATTTTGGGACATTGTTTGCGAGGAAACAAACAGGTACGCCTCACAACAAATAAATGACTATAGCAACAGGATAAAGGAACAATGGTTCAATACCATAGTAGGATAACTTCAAGCTTATGTAGCACTGTGTATTATTATGGCACAGGTAAAAGAGCCGATACTGCTGATGTACTGGTCTACACGAGCCATCATACACACACCGATTTTTTTCACAAACAATGACTCTCAAACAATTTGTACTGCTATCAAAATGTTTAAATTTTTCGGACAATACAAATCTAAATAAGGCAGACAGGTTGCAGAAAATCAGGAGTATTGTTGATCACATGAACCAAAAGTTTCCCACCATTTTTCTTCTTGGCCCAAACATTGCAGTAGAAGAGAGCTTGATGAAATTCGAGGGCAGACTGGCCTACGTAGTTTTCAACCCCAGCAAAGGGCCCGGTTAGGAATAAAAATTTACAAGCTCTGTGATTCTCATACAGGTTATTGCCTGAATTTCAAACTGTATAAAGGTCAAGACAAAAGTGGCAAATTTTTGGCAAGCACCTCTGTGGTACTAGAACTTGCCAAATGTTTGACTAGTTCGGGGTACACTTTATATGTGGACAATTGGTACGCTTCGCCCGAACTATTTACAGAATTGTTGAAAAACAACATCCACTGCGTTGGTACAGTCAGGGCGCACAGGAAAAACATGCCAAAGGAGTTCACACAGTTGAAAACAAAGCCTGAGGATGTGCATGCTGTTTCATGCAACAGTATGCTGGCAGTCAAATGGCGTGACAAAAAAGTTGTACACCTGCTTTCTACCATGCACGAAAGTGCTGAAATGATGCAGACAGATGAGGTGAGAAGGAAAAAAGGGGGGACGGTACTGCTGGCACGCCTGTAATCAAACCTAAATGTGTTATTGATTACAACAGGGCTATGGGGGGTGTGGACAGGCAAGATCAGGTGTTGGCATGTTCTCCTGTAATGAGGAAGTATGTAAAGGGATATATAAAAAATTTTTCTGTCTTTTGGACATATGTCTGTACAACTCTTATGTTGTTTAACAAAACATTACGGAAAAGAAACTTACATTCACAAACTTTCGTTTGGATGTGTCAGAGCAGTTACTCGAGAACTGTGTACTGCCAGAGTATCGTCAGCAGGGTCGTCCTTCACCAGGTGATACACCAATTCGGCTGCAAGGAAAAAGGCATGCTCACTTCCCCGAAAAAATTCCCTACACTACCACATCATCTGAGCAACCTAGGAAGAGGTGCATGGTTTGCTATGCAAACAAGAAATGCAGCGAATCAGTGTACCAGTGCAAACAGTGTGGTGTAGGACTGCATGTTTCCAAATGTTTTGAGATATATCATAAGCAAAAAAATTTCTAAATTTGACAGCTGTATGCAAAACAGTTATAAAGTGTAAAGTATGTTCAAATGTGTTGTAAATAATATAGGATACCCATAACTCACAATTGTACAGCAAAAATTATTTATATGTTTTTGAATGGTGTCATTACTCATCCAACAAATGTCTTTAGGAATGATAGTATTTCCAATCATGTGTAATTTTTACTTTTATTGTATATGTTCAAAAATATTGCTAATATAATAAGATGTGTACACTGAGGTATGAGTCAAATTTCCTTCAAATAATCAGCCAAAACATTTCTAAGTTATTGTACAGTAATCAGTGGTAATCAGGCAAATATATATAAGTGTAATAGTATTTTTTACATTTATAAATTTGATATTTTTATGTTCAAAAATGTTGCTAACTGAATATCCTGTTTGTGTTGTGATGCGAAATGCCAACCTAGCACAATATAAAGATTGTTTCTCTTTTTTAGTCTCTAGTTCCAGGCTTTTGGTGACATTTAGGGATGTGCCTGGCCCTGTATACCATTTGAGATAAGCTGTTGGAAACTTTTATGCTTAGCTAAGTAGAATCTCAAACTAAGATAACAGGGTACCTGCTAAGACATTACCACTGGTCATACTAGGGGACATGTAGCGGTAGTCATGAGAGGCCTGCCTGGGATTCTGATTTGGAACCCGAGCCAATCACCTTGCTTGGTGTAACACTACTGTAAGAGGAAATAGTCTTAAGTCCAGGAATTTGAACAGTGAATTTTATCGGAGCATAGCCTTGTTTGGTTTCATTTGAATCAGAATTTAATTTCAAACCACTTTGCTCTCTGGGTGTTTGATGGTAAATGCAAGTGTTTAAAAGTTAGGCCTAGTGAAATCAGCCCTCGCCTTTTTGAGGAGTGAGCAAGGATTAGCGGGCCGCCTGGCCGGCGCATGGGAGAAGCTGGGTGGGGGAGGACAAAGACAGCAAGTTCCAAGAAAACGGTGAAGGACATGGAGTGTACGAACCTTTAACTTCCTGGTGCTTCGGCGCGAATTTAGTTTTATATTATTTTTA
>PNEQ01121049.1:0-11626 GCA_003012365.1 Medauroidea extradentata
GAATAATTTTGATTTTGAAGAGTAACTATGATTTTCGGTTTTATTAGGACTTTTGACCCATTTGCCTTGTTTTATGAGAACTCTCAAGCCTACCGCTCAGAAAGAGACAGAGACTAGTCGCGGGCATTTCAAATAACTTATTTCGTGTAGTGTACAAGACTAAAGCTTTTCAAATAATTAAAACAATTTTTTTTTTTTTTTTGTTTTTCAGTTGGAGAAACACTCATTAAAGAACTCTGATTTTGAACCCTTAAATTTACGTTAATTTCATTTGCATTACACATGGTAATTTCTTCTGAAATGTTTTATCACCTTGAAAACTTTTCAAGGAATATTTTCTTTATTTCGGCCTGAAATTCTAATTATTAAGGATGTGGTAGTTACCTACGCTGACAAGCTAATAATTTCAGTTTAAGTCAGCATTTTATGTTTTCTGAATTATTTATTCTATCATGTTAGTTATTTGGACTAAATAAATATTGTTCTATTTTATCCCCTTTTGGTTGAACTATGGTTCTCATGTGGATGAAAGTTCGTACTAATAATTAATGGTTGTTGAAACCAGATGTGGCTTATATATATTATTTAGGTCAAAACCAGTAAGAGTTCATGTATGCTTTTAAGGCACCTTTTCACAGAATTATTATGCTACACCACAGTTCACAACACCCATATTATTTTACTCTGTAGTACCTTAAGTAAAGTGTGCACAGATTTATCTAAAGAACAATGTCATTAACTTACATTTATATATCGCAGCACTACCTTACAATTTTGTAAGCAACAAAGATAAAACACAATATTGCGTTTCTGATGGTGTGGCTTACACTTAACCTGTGTTTAAATACATTAAGGCACAAATAGCTTAAAGTAACACCCAGAAAAGGACAGCATGTCTTCAAATAAAGAATTAAAGAGGTAAAACATGAATAGGCATATGTAAGATACTGGATTAAAATTAAGTATGGCCATGATACCATAATTTGTATAGTTTTCACAATAAATTTTTCCTTAATGAATAGGAGCAGATATACTTTGCGAAAAATTGTTGACTATGTAGTCTAATTTCTTTTTAGGCAAAACATTCTAGGAATTGGGCAAATTAGATATTGTGAGTTTCTTCAATTGCGTACATTTATAATACACACTTGTTACCAAACTGTGTAACAGTTTTTTTTTATATCTGCTTATGTATAGGACTAAAAAATACATTTATAGTATACATTGTTTTTTAAAAAAACTGTACAACATTTTTTCTAACATCTGCTTCAGTTTACTACTTAAAAATATCTATCGTTAACACACTATAAATGATGGATCATGGCCTTAATTCATGTACATTTTACCAGGCTAGAATTCCCAAGTTATTCAAATTACTGTACACCTCTTGGTGGATAATCAACAGCTCAGTTCTATTGCACTGTTATCTCAAAATTTTAGTACAATACTATAGTATGTATGAAACGTTGCTTGACTAGTGCTGGTAACTTAGTGTACTGGCAAATCCCTTCCAGTTTGCACTGGAAATTTGAAGGCTTTTATAAATAAAAAATAAATAAAATATGCTAGTGAGTTCATGCCTTCTTCAGATTTGCTCCATCAATTCCATTGGAATACATTTGTGTGTTACAGTAGATGTTTTAAAAACTTTTGTGTCTTTAAATTATTCTACTAATTTATCTTAGGCCTATACAAAATAATATTAATTAAATGCTATACAATGTAATACTTTGCCAGGGTTGCTCCAAAATTTATAAATAAAATTTCCATGATTTATCCAGGTTTTCCATACAAAAATGATGAATTTCCAGTCTTTTTCGTGGCATTACAAATCACGATAATTTAACTTAAAATGTTCAGACAAATTTAATTTGCACAAATGTTTTTAAAAATGGTTTACAAATTAACTACAGACAGTTACTTGTTTTGACACATTCACACATTCAGTTACCACAAACCAGAGAACTGCAATAAGATTCAATTAACTTTAACTCTTTTTAAAATGAATTGCTAAGATAACATTTACATACAGCGAATGGTTATGCAATTGTCCAAAAGTCAATCATTAAGCCTACAGCCATGAAGATGCACCTCTACCCCAAAAGTCAAGCTTGTCACATAGACAACAACCGCGACAGCCTGCTAACACCCCTGTTAAGGCCAAGTCGACCAACAACGTTCAATACTTCTAATTCAACATCTATCACGCACACCATGTCAAGAAATCACTACCATACTCACAACCAAATCTGCCGAGCTGTTTCCAACACAGGAGACAAAAAGCAAGGCCGCAAGTACATATATACACCTGATAAATACATATCAGGAGAACATTAACAATCTGACAACTATTGTAAAATCTGGCCACAAAATCCTTATTTCTGTACCACAAACTAAAAACCTGCTCTCTACAACCATGCTGTGGTTCCTGCACCATCCATCAATCGTCCAATTCTTTCATCAGAAGACTTACTAATCACACATATCATATACTGGGCAACTACAACAGTGCAACAGAAAACCTTATATACCAGCTACAATGTAAACATTGCAATGGCGAATACATTGGTCTCACCACCAACACACTTAAATATAAGAACGAATGGTCATAGAGGACACAAAACAAATAAGACTTTTGCCTCCTGTTATAACACCTAAGTAGTAAGACCCCTATCACCCTTTAAAAATAACTCTGTACTAAAGCACTTGCCCATCAATACTTTACTAAATCCCTATAACCCCCAGGTCTCAACATCAGATAATCACAATAGCACCAGAATACCACCACATCCCTACATGTCTTCTTTTTAATTTTCCCGCCACACCCTAGTTTGCTCCCTGGCCACTAGGGTAATCAAACAACGCTTCTACCGCCGCCATTACTCAGGTTTCTGAACTTGCAGTCTGATGAAGCTGGCCAAGCCAGCAGATCATCATGTAACCGCACAACAATGTGTTCGTCCTGTTATGTGTGTGAAACCATCGAGAAGTACCAGCCTGCGAGTACCTCAACCTTCTGTCATTGTATTGAACTGGTTAAGCTTACTGTGTGTTCTATAGTTTTGAATTTCCAGTCACCAGAAGCAATTTCTTTGACTTTTCCAGTTTTCCCTGACCTCTTTGAAATTTCCTGACTTTTCCAGGTTTTCTCAGTTTTCTAGACCTGTAGTAACCCTGTTACTTTTTTTTTGTACTCCAAATAAATGTGTGAAAAAGTTACGGAAGTCATCAAATTTTAAGTAAAGATAAAAATACAGCAGAACTCCAATATTACACTTTCTAAGGGACGTATGACAAATGGTGTAAATGGAGGGAAACCACAAAAACTATAACAAAACATCTGTTAGTCAAAGATTTTTACAAGTTAATTTGTATTTCCAGGACAGATGAAATATACTACCTCAAAGTCTTTTGTAAGTAAAATAACCTAGTATAAAAGTATTTTATTAAAAATGGTGTCATGTATACTACTGTCATTGATTAAATTGCCCCTTCTATTTTTAAAAAATTTTATACACACATTATACAGTCTACAATTTTCTCTCTATTTAAATTTCATCCTTCTTTAACATTATCAACAGATAATGTGTAACTTGATGGGAAAAATATTGAAAGCATCATCTGTGTAAATCAGGTGATGCAAGTATCAACTGAAGTGTAAATGACAGGAATACAATACATTGTTAACATAGGGAAAATAAAGGGAATCAGAAATAATGGTGTATTTAAGAGGAATGTATAATTAAGGGAAAAATATTCTTCAGGGGAATGTAAAATCAGGGTTCTACCATATTTTCAATGAAAACATTTTGCTGTTTATCAAGCAACAATGGACCACTTGAGGTACACGCCCTTTGATGTCACACCTCGGTGAGAGAGTACTGTGTAAAACCAAGCTTGTTTACAAACACTGATTTGTTGGTTGATGATGGCAGAAATCAGAAATGTTATGCACTCAGACTTGCATGCGAGTGTAAAAAATATAAGTAATTTCATGGTTAAGATACGCAAATGCATAAGATCAATGTTTACCTGAAAAATGTTAAATTCCAAACAAATAATAAATTTTCTTTACATATACCCCGTCTGGGACATGTGAAGTCAAATGCCTGTATGAAGGTTATGATCTATTACTATAGCCATTGAGGTGAGAATTGTATTACACACCAGATGGAGCTCCCATTCATTTCAAGTCATCTATTAAGTCAATTTTATTATAACTTCAATTTTAATTCTTAGACGCATGTAGTTATATTTGTTAATAATTTTTTGGAAGGAAAACAACATAATGGAAACATATGTACTTTTAGTGGTCTGTGCCAGCCACTTATTATGGAATACCAGTAGTGATATACAATGGCTAAAAATAGAAAAATCTATGCCTTTCAAAACAAAAATTCTGTATTGTGAGCATGTCTGTATTTTTTTTTTTTTTTTTTTTTTTTTTTTTTTTTTTTTTTTTTTTTTTTTTTTTTTTTTTTTTTTTTTTTTGTTATTGCATTTAACTCTGTATAAATTGTACAGTTGTAGAATTTTGGGGAGAGAATTTTATACATTTTACACCTATGAGTTACTACTTTGTATGTTGCAGAAGGGAAGGAAAATGCACTGGTTAAAATTTAAGATCTTCGCAATCATTCGCCTTCTCCTGCAGCTGGACTGTTGGATGGTACTGGCAACAGTGCCACCCATACCGAAAATCCCTGCAGGAGACCCAAGGAAAAAATTGGTACAACAGTATAACAGCTTATTGCGCAAAACATCAGGTATGTAACTATGTACATTTAATTATTTGCACAATGTAACCAAATCTCAGCATCAGTACATAAACATTTACTTTGATATCTCTTCCATCTACAAATTTACTCTAGGATATTGTGTAATGAGATTTGGGTAGACAAGAGCAACTTTCTTTTAGCGGCATTTCGGTACTGCATATAGAAGTATGAAATAGAAAGTTGTCAAACAGAATATGTACTAAATCTAGTACACAAAATTCTCAGATTTTTCCAGGATGATTTTTTAACATGACGTTTCACTGAACTGTAAAACATATCCATAATATTATATTGACATACAATATTCAATAACAATGGGTAATTGAATAGCACAGACTAAATTTTCAAATTCTTTCACACACACTATTGCAAAAACTATTTGTTGATATAACCTCCCATAAATTTTACAGTGATTCTATTTTATACATATTGCAATTGCTTCAGATTCAGTCAAATGAAACTGAAATTATAGCATTTGGCTATGGCGTTATGTTTTGAATGTGGCAATCGTGTGCGTGGGTGGAGAAGATTATATCTGTGGGTGGGTTCGATGAAGAGGTGGGTGTAATTTCACTCACAAGCAAATCTTTGTGTTACAGCACCATTGTAATTTTGTCAACATTTTTATGATGCTTAGCATTGTACTTACGATAAAAGAGACCTGGCGATTTTTAACTAATGAATTTGTTTTCATATTGAAGAACTTGCTTCTCTGCGAATAAAATTACGCCATGAATCAAGAAAGGTCGTGAGTACAGGCTTTCCATTCTAAATAAATGTTTGCGGACAAATTTTTGTTTCATAGCACGTATAGTTGCGGGAATTAGTTCAAAATGTTCAGTGATGTGCATTATTTCGCCAGAATCAGAGTGGATAGTGACTGCGAAAACCAGGAAACTTCGCGGGGTTCTCTAAAAAAAATTTAATTTCAAAATTTTAGTAAATGAACATTTCGGCAGGTGGTATTATTTTCTTGGTACACAGACCAACTTTTAAGTTCCATACTGTATTTTTGTACAAATATTGTAGTGTGACACAGTGGATTTGATAGAAAGGTCTCAAATAAATGTTTTTTTTGCCACAGAGTACCAGAATGTTTAGTGTTGCCAGACCAATGGTTTCCCTGACAATGTGTTGTGATGTTTTCAAATTACCACAGTGGTAAAAAATGACTCGCTCACTGTGTTTCTTGCATACTGTTCGCAAAATGTAAATTGTAATTAATTTTTAGGAAATAAAGTGCGTTTTTACCAGTTGTGTATTTCCCCAGAGTTCGTAGTAGAAAATGAAGGCGCGGACTTCGCAACATCTGATCCAGAGTTCGCTCTTGTTCTTACCATGTGGCATGCTGATTCGTTTGTTAATCATTGTCCGTTGTTTGTTCACTTGGCGTGAAGCGAATATTTTTTCTAAAGAATGTGCAAGTATTAATATCTTCTGGATGTGAGTGAAGTCCATGGCTTTACATTTAAATTTTATTTTATCTACCGTACCGTGTAATGCAAGAACATGCGTGAACTTTTCGGCTTGTTTAATGACAAAGGTATCTTAAAAAGTTACAGTATAACATGATTTCTTCGTTTTTTTATGAATGGGAAATTAATGTTCAATGAGCTTAACTAATTTCGGAAAAATTGTCATGATAGGAAGATATAGACTATTGGTTAACCAACCACACTACTATTAAATGAATCGCTGGTGATAACTTTGGAAGGTGCAACTCTTGCAAATTTAATTTTTCTTGAAGCAACAGGGGCCTGTGTTCTGTTCTGTCACAGTGAAGGCAGAAAACCCATAAGTAGGGAGTTTGAGTTTATTTTAAACTCTACAAAGGTAGGCCTACATGCTTTTTTAAAATCAGTACAATGTGGAACCACAGTGTTTTCAGATTAGTGTCATATCAAAGAAACTTCAGTTACAGCAAGATAAAGATAGGTTTTTACATCACATTTGGTCTTGCATCTCATTTCATGGACAAAAGGATTTAAATGCTAGAGGGGAAGAATGTTGTAGTTGGTTTCAACGAATTATTGAACAAAGCTTAGCAAACTCAATAGATACATATTACAGTTCGTTAATGGGAGTCAAAGAGTTATGGTGTAGCGGCCAGGTATTACACGTCTCTTTTCAGGCCACTTTTAAATGCTTTTCATTCTTGTATAAATAGCTTTTCTCTCCTTAACTACACAACCAAAGCATTTTAAAAGTAGAAAGTGAATTGACATAAGTGAAAATTGCTGTATTTGAAATTTCCTAGGAATTTTGCTGCGTTGTAAATAATGAAGATATGATATAATTTCTGCACTGTGAAGTTATGTTGATAAGTAGTGTTAAGCTTCACCAAAAAAGGTAAATACCGTATTAAGTATCACTACTCACGGAGTACTGGCCAAACTATTGATTTCAGACATATAGTTTATTGATGAAAAATGTTTCTACAGATGTAAGTAGTCCTACGTAATGTTTTTGTTAGGTGAAGTTAGATTACGTTACAAACATTAAATTAGGTCAGGTTAGGTTCCGTAACCTAAATCAGGCAACGTAACAAAAGTTTTATGTAGGGTTTTTAAAGACATTAAGCACGTGCTACATTGACTGTAAAGTAGCTGTACAGTATGTTGTAGCATACTTCACTCAAAAGTGTGTTCAATTTTTATGGTTACTTTCTACAGTGATTCTTGGACGGCCTTTAGAAGTAGTTCTACACAAAAATTTGTTAGGTTGTCTAACAAAGTTTATTACATAACACTATTTATGCCTAAAATCAATAGTTTGGCCGGTACACGAGGAGTAGGAAGACTTCATGTTTACCTAAAAAAAATTTGTCGTATCATACAACCTGGTTAATGTTATCGATATTTTGTTGGTCAGGGAAATAAGGGCAGTTGACCTGGAAAAGTCAGGGAAATTTGCAGGTTTTGCTAGCCACCCTGATGAGTTTTCATTGCTTTTCCGATGCCAATGCCTTAAATAAATGAAACAAGCCTGTCAGAAAAATCCAAGCGTGTGCCGTAGTATACCATGTTGTCACTGTAATACACTAAAAACATACTGACTTAAGTCACCAAAGAAAATTTCCCAGATTTCTTTCCTTGTTAAAAGTTTCCTGATTTTTCAAGGTTTTCCAGAAAGACTCTGTGATAAATCTTCAGTTATTCCTTAAAGATATCTAACCTAGGTATGTTTCAATTTAAACTTACAATATGTATGGCACTCCTGGATTTTCAACTCTATGCAATTAATTACTAAGCTTGTAAAATTCCTTAAAAAATTATAAGTTAAAAGTTAGATAGAAGCCAGCAAATTATACTTACTTATTGAGTACATCAATGTTCAGAGGTGACATGTAACAACCATAAAACAAATCCACTTCTATGAAACCTTGCTTGACTGGCGCTGGTAACTTAGTGACATTTTCAATTTTTTCTTGACAGCTTGATTTGGTTTTGTTCTTCTCTATACGCCTTGCTCTTTTTGCTTTCAGAACACCTGGACTTGCCCTTTCTAGATTTTTATACATTGTTTGTAGAGAATGGAAAGGTGAAGAGGGAAATGTTTGAAAAGTAAGTATTTTGTGGAATTTACATTAACTTTATCTCTACTTAACCATAATGGTACAATGGTATCCAAGTACGCTCAGTATAAGCCATACCTTACTGAGTCTTTAACGTCAAAAGATTACTGCAATTAACAAAACAAATTTCAATTTCAATCTGAAGTATTTTGAAGTTATGATTTCCTCTTAGGAAATTGTTGTATCTCTCATAGTTTTCACGTAAACGTCAAAATTTGCACAAAACTGTTGTATGTACGCCACTAAAACCGACATACCAAACCAAAAAAATTCACAGTGTATAACAATGTTGTAGTCAATGATTTGACAAAAAAAAAAACCAAACTAAATTAATTTATGTATTTTAAAAAACATTTGATAATTTTTAATTTTCATTTCAATATTCAGCATTTCTTATTAAATACAAAAAAATTTTATTTTTAATTTTTGTATTTGTAAATTCATAGCCTGCGACATTGTTATACACTGTGTATTTTTTAGGTTTGGTAAGTCAGTTGGTTTTAGTGGCGTATATAAAACCGTAAAGTGCAAATTTTGTAGTTTATGATTGATTATGCGAAAACTATGAGAGATACAACAATTTTCGAAGAGAAAGATTTGGTCACAATTTATGTCTAAAAAATGTCTGGTACAAATATGAAAAGACGTTGAAAACTGAAGAATATAAACCTGTGGCCACCCAAAGTTGTCTTTCTGTATTCCCATTTACATGCCCTCTTCGCTACAGCATATTTGCTACGTATTGTAATATGGCTATCCAGAAATTCAATAGATTGGAGGTTTCTTACAGGTATTTGAGGAATGCCAGAAACATACATGCCAAATACACTGTCTTGAAATACAGTGCACAAATAGCAAATATGACTACACGTCTTATGTGAATTAAGAATACTTCTGGATGCAATGAAAAGAGATGCCACCATTTTAGTACTGTGTTTTACACTTTATGCCTACAAAAACATTCGGTACATGATCAATAGATGCAATAGTTGTGATACAGTCAAACCTTTTTACACCCCAATTTTTAGACTTTCCCTCATTCGGGACCCATTGCTGCTTTCACAAAAAATGTCTCAATTACATGTTCAGTGTTAAAAAGGGGGTTCCACTGGAATACCTACTGCAGACTTGCCAACTTTTACGATTTATTCATAAAATCTATGTAGATGGTAGGGCTTTTACGATTTTACGGGAACCTATAAAATTCTATGAATTTTTAGACGTTCCGCGATTAGATGCGCATTTTTTTAACGCCAGAAGTAGCGAAATCTGTTTCGCTCAGTTCTACCAACATAAACTGCAGTTCTAATCAGGTTTCATTCGAATGACGTGTACTAACGGCCTTAAAATAAGTTTTTAGTGGGAATTCAACAGTTGGTCACAGAACGAACTAATGAGAAAATTACAGTTGAAAGTAGTGCTGAGCCGATACCGATACCAAAAACCGGCCGATATTTCAAGTATTGGAATCGGCCGAACCGATCTCTTGAAAAACTGATACTGAAAACCGATATTTTTCTCCCGGGATGTTTATTATGTATAAATTTAAATAAAATGTTAGCCCTGGATCAGTAGAAATAAATTTTAACTTGTGATATTCTTTAGTCCCGACAGTTTTTAATAATAATTTACTTTACGAATACGCTAAAAATTAAATCTACGCGACGTAAATTATAACCTACAAAACCGTACAAGCGCGACTGAGTTCAGTAAACAAAACTATTGATAATCGATTATTGCGCATAGATTGTGGTTGCAAGCACAGTCACGAGAAGACAGTACATTGATAGGATCGAACGTGGCAATGTTTTTTGTTGCACGAGTTTCTTTTGCCTATGTAAATCTGTATGACAATCATAACGAATTTATATTTTCAAAAAAGCTATTCTAGACTAATAAAATGCACACTTGTGTTAATGTTAGCCGTTTGAAATACAGTTTTCATGTTGTTTTTGTTTACGTGTTCATTTTTTGCGATCGTGAGGTGATTAGGTTTTGAGCTGAAAAGGTAAGATTCTGTGGGAACCCCCTAACCTATTTACGTATGTAAGTATTAACTAGGAGTCAGAAAAGTAATGTTTGGACGTATTTTACCATAAGTAAGACGTGCGAAAGCAAGGCATTATGCAGTATTTGCAAGTGCCTCGTGTCTCGAGGCGGGAAAGACAGCCGCTCTTATTCAACCACCAATTTAAAATGCCATTTGGAAAGAACTCATCCTGTGCAGATGAGAAAACTCAAGTTAGGGCTCGGTGCCGTGAAGACATGCGCGGCAACCACGAAGAACGTTTTGGGGCAATTTGCAGAAGCTTCTACTTCAAGGGAAAATACTCATGTGCCAAAGAGTTGTGATCAAGATATTTCTGAAGTTTTCAGTAGGCAAAATCAATTGCCTCCTTCACACAAATGTGCAAAGGAAATAACTGCAATAATTGGAAAAATTATATGCACTGATTTTGTTCCATTTCGTTTTGTTGAGGGTGAAGGTAAGTCTTAAAAATATTAACCAAATTGTAGGGTTGTGCTAATATGCATTTTTTGGTAACGAAAGGATAATAAAAGATATTTGTGTATATAAAGTGATACATATTTGTTTGAAAATTCCCATATTAGTGGAAATATGTGTTGTAACAGACTTTCTTATACCTTGTGTATTTTAAACATATATTTTTTAAATAATTTTCTGGTAGTGCGGGGTAGGCTACCAAAAATTTGAAATCTGTAATTTCATTTAAGTATATTGTTCCAGGATTTTCCAAAATGATTAAATACTTGGAGCCAAGATATAACATTCCCCACAGGACTGTATTTTCAAGAGAAGTAATACCTGAGCTGTACAATGTCGTGGAAGCTCGAGTGAAAGAGATTTTGAAGGATGCAGAACACATCAGCTGCACAACAGATATGTGGTCGTCAGTGGCGGCAAATGACGATTATTTATCATTAACATGCCATTTCATTACAGACAATTTTGAGAAAAAAAACATCAGTTTAGAGGTTATACCATTTAGTTACACATACCATACGGCACAAAACATTTGCGATTTCATCAGTCAGTGCTTAGAAAGCTGGAAAATAAGGGATCGAGTTCATCTTTTGATTCGGGACAATGCAGCCAATATGGTACGTGCGTGTGAATTGCTTCAAATTACTAGTGTTGGCTGTGTTGCACATACATTACAACTTGTTATAAAGGACTCTTTATTCTGTGAGAAAAGTGTATCAAATGTGTGTGCAAAAGTTAGACGTGTTGTTGGCCATTTTAAACATTCTG
>PNEQ01121050.1:0-11624 GCA_003012365.1 Medauroidea extradentata
TGCAAACAAGGACGAGCAGACGCCGCATTCCTTTCTCGGAGTAGTGCGACGTTGCCAAACATGTTCATAATTTTACATTGCTCGTAGGGGCGTAACGGTTGAGCTTTGACCCCGGGTTTCCCATCTCAAATTGCTCACCACAACCACCCCTACCGTCCCGTACGTTATCGTGCAGGACTTTTCGAACACCCTGTATATGAAAGTTTTACTATTTTACTCCACACGTAAAAGTGAAAATAAGCAGTAAAAATGTAATATACTTTAGTATACTACAATTGTTCTAAGAAACGTGATTCTAAGTTGTGTGTTTCTGTTGTATGTTTGTTCTAACATGTGTGTTTCTGCTGTGTATTGGTTCTAACATGTGAAATTCTGTTGTACAACGTTTCTAAAGTATGTGGTTCTAAGTTGTGTGTTTCTATCATATATTTGTTCTAACATATTTAATTCTACTGTATGGGTGTTCTAACATCGTCTAGCGTCTACCCCGTGTTCTCTCACTCAAGTAGGCAGGGACCACCCGCAGGGATAAGCATCTCTAGCCTACCTGGTTAATCCCCGTGTTGCCTGCTCGCTCACACTCGGTCTAGGAAGGTAAGGTCATTCGCCTAGTGTTGGTGTCCACCTCTCGTGATTTTTCCTGTGTACAAGTGATGAATATAAATGGACGACTTGGCCTGTAGCATTTGCCCACCAAATCACGGGTAGTATCAGTTGATTTTGCACAAACGGTGCCGGAAAAGATGTGTGATTACATAGGTTAAGGAGATTCTATTCATTAACTAAAATTTGTAATAACATCGAAGCAAAAAGATACTTTATTTCA
This sequence comes from Medauroidea extradentata, assembly GCA_003012365.1. NCBI lineage: Eukaryota > Metazoa > Arthropoda > Insecta > Phasmatodea > Phasmatidae > Medauroidea > Medauroidea extradentata. The sequence goes on from PNEQ01121050.1 coordinate 827, forward strand.
TGTATGGCAGCTGCAAAAATTTTTGAAATAAGTATTTTATTTATCATATTGTGTTATAAACAATGATGAAGCTAAATCAGTTGTGTCACTGTTAACAAGAGAGTATAATTTGGTTGCATATTTCGTATGATATACAATCTAAATTATAATACCACATAGTATTTCCAGAAATTCAAGGTTGTTTGTTATTTCATACTGTCATAAATGCGTCAAATCAATACGAACACTGTCTAAAAATTAATAAGCCTACAATGAATTTTTTGGTGTCATAATGAATGTATCCACACAGCGAGAGTTTTGCTTAATTAGTCTACTCTTAGACATTATTTATTCATGCTGTAACGAATTATTGACAAATTAACCACTACCCTTTGGCATGTGTAAGCTACCATAAATGAAGACATATCTGTATAGTTCTCCGTTGCGAACACGACTGTGGTTAATAAAAAAATTTCCAACTAGATCATTTGATGATTGCTGGCACTAGTTTCATTGAACTGTAACGCTCCTTAAAAATATTAGGGGAATCTCTAGATATTAACACCCATTTTCGAAGAATAAACAAAAAGCTTAGGAAATCACATTTCGCTTTATTAGGAATGCATGAACGCAGATCAACGTATATACCAGTACACAAATACTGTAATTCCTAGCCAATCAAATGTATTATCACAAATCTGCACTCGCCATTTTCATTTTAAAATTCAATTTTCCCTTAATTGTCCTACGTTAGTTCTGCATGATAACACTTCAAATTCGCATCACAGTTACCTCTACAACGGGAGCAAAAATTTAGGCACGAAATCCCTACAGTGTATAATCAAACAACATCTCTCTTTAGATATGTTCGTAAATGATTTTGGAATGTTATTTCTAATTTGCTCAAAAGTGGTAACACAAAGCACTGTAGGGCCTACTTGCCCAACGAATTGCAGCAATAATCTGCGTGAAAAGAAACGCATAATAAAGCGTACATAGACTTTTAAATATATGGAAGTGTAACATATTATCCTAACTATTAATGTCATAAATGGGCATACGGTTTCTTCAAATTCCTTGAAGTTGTTAAAAATAATAAACTACTTTACATAAGCCTATACCCATGCGAGATTAAAGAAGGTATACCTATACCTACAAATTACCTTGTAATAATAAGTGATTTGCACTATACGCTGTTGTCAAGTATAACAATTTCCCAAAGAATTGTGCACACTTTTTAAAATTATTAAATCCACATTAAAAACAGACAGAGATACAATACAGCGGGATGAACGCGAAGTGATGGACTTTCCGATGCGATAATTTTAATTTTAAAATCACTTATTGCTATGAAACTTTGCATCTCTTCAAAGAACCATTGTTAAAGCGATTGCTTGTGCAAAAACAGCTCATTCCTCCAGCATGCAATCTGTCCTGACGTCACTGGCCAATTTGTGCATTTAAGTGATTTCCGTGCAATTTTAAAATGAGCTGTAGGCTGCTATTTCGGCTTGCTCGTACCCATGGAGTACATAATCAACGCATGCATAGAAATTAGGTATTTATTCTATACAGAATGTTGGCTAGTTTATGAAATCAACAATAATCTTATATTTTTCATTATTACTGAAACATTTAAAACATTTATATTCTTTAAATTAACCTGGTCAGTGGTAAAACCTCTCTGGCATCAACACATGACATACTACTTTTAAGTTAATATTATTCTTAAAAAAATATATGCTGTGTTATGATTGTGTTCTACAAAGCGGCCGCACTCCCGGAGGTATTTCGCTTGTTCTAGGCCTAGACGCTTTACGATATTGATTAGGATGACACAGGTAACTACAATACATATTTCATCGTCTTTACAAGCATGGTCTTTGACTGTTGATACAGTCTTTATTTTGATAATATGACTATTTGAATTTAAGCAGTTCATTATCGTGTATTTCATTAAATATATGTATTAACTGGACTTCGGTATGCATTATAATAACTCTGCATAAGTAATTTAAACGAAATCCATACCTCCGAGCTCGCCAGCAATTACTAAATTTAAAAGCCTGTGTCACTAAGCATGCTGATTTGTTCTTAATTTCTTGCCGAATCAAGATTTGCAAGATTTATTTTAAGACATTAAAAAAATTAAATTATCAAACCTCTCCCTAGCCACTAAGTGCAAGTCACGGAAGTAGTGTGCAATCTTCTAGCCGACAATTTGCTTCTATGAGACATTCAGGGGCAACTCCGTCTGTTTGTGATGCATAATTAAAGATAAAGGTGTTTTGTACACGCTCATATACTTTAAATATTCTGCGCCTATAGTTTCTTACTTAAAAATAACCGAAAAAAATCCAGTTAGACATTTTCGGCTGCAAGAAAATGTGTAAATGAATGTAGTGGTGAACGTGTAATGTTTATTGCATGATATTCCTTTAACAGATATCTATCATGCGAGAATATCAGTTTTTGAAAAATCTGGTAACTGCCGAATATCTGCACATCGCTGAGTGGTCAGGGCAGAAGGCCATCTTAAAACCTCTGTTTAAAACTTCATCGAAAATGAACCTTCCGTGAGTGTAAACCATTCTGAACCACCTTTTGTGAAGCCCAAATTTCCGGTTATGATAACTAAGTTTCTGAATAGCAGCTTTGAATTTGTATAGTAATAACAATGGAATATTTAAAAAATTTAACAAGACATATCCGCATACTGCCTCACATGTATAGTGCAGGACACTGAACTATTATTCAATATTTTATCGCCAGGAATACGTATCTGTTGGACTTTTCATCAATGTTCCCAATTATTAATTTCATAATATTTTCCCGTAAAGTCCCTGAATTGCTGTAACGCTTTTGTGCCGACATGTCGTGATATTGTATCAAACAGCGTACGTGAAATGTTTTGCAAAATAATGTGGTATCCGAATTTTTCTTTGTTTTTTATTAGCAGACTCTTGACATAAAGATAATGAATATTTATTTTATTCCAACATTGTCTACAATGTTCTGCACGTTTTACACATTTACACAAACTTCCCTGACAAATAGATAGTGTCAATGTAACAGCCACTCAACATAGCTGTAAACAAATGTTAAATATGTGCAACAATGAAGAGCCGTTGTTAGATCGAAAATACTGTTAGTTAGTCACTACATTATTTTAACACTAATTTTATTTATTTCTGTGGGTTTATATACGTACAAAATTCAGCTACGAGATCAGTGTACAACTTGCCGTGCCAAACATATTACTATTGTCAGTTTTACAACCAAAGAAATATAAATTGCAGATGACATAATGAATGGATAAAATTATACACTATGTAATACGCTACGTATTATTAGAATGTAGTGTAAAGATATAGGCCAGCACTTTTAATGGAAATCCTCGCCTGGCGCCTGGACGATGTTGTAGCGCGTCGGGCGCATAACTTTTTACGTGGAACAGTTTAATTCATTCATATTATATTTATTTACGAAGAGAACACACACTTGAAACTATGCTTCTATGATTTTAAAAAATCAGCGCACTTGTCACAAACATGATTTTCGAGCCTTTCAAAATGGCTAAAAATGACTATTTTTGACAAATGTAACTCCGAAAATATTACCCAAATTCGTAAACTGCAAAGCGAACGATCTAAGTAGGTCTGTACTTCATTAAGCTATAACAAAAAATAAATCTTTAGTGTCACAGCCTTAAGTCTCATTGAATAGAGGCGATATGTTTCTTGTCGAGCGTGGTACTCTGCAGCACTGGTGAGAGGTGACATGATGTATGAAGAGGCGCCGGAATGAGGGGGCGGGGGAAATGGGAGATCCTTAAGAAAGCCCGTCGGCCAGCAGCATCATCTGGCAGTATTCCCACATGCGAAGATCCGGGAACAGACCCCGCCGGGAATCGAATTCGGGTCACCTTGGTGGGAGGCAAGTGTTCTATCCACTACGCTAACCACGGCTCTATATTTCATGAGATGATATACAGAATATAATGTTAATTACCTATAATTTAATTACTAATGTACATTTAATATTACGTCTTTCAATTTGGGACAATGCGTAAATAACAGATGTAGCATGTGTATAGCACTCAGTGAAATAGTACGTAAATATATAATTTTTTTTATTATTATTCTAATAACGTGTTCTAGTAATGAATATCTCAGTAGATGAACGATCGCTCCTGTATAGAGGTATCTGAGAATGTTACCTGTGTCTAGCATTGTATGTATGAACTGCGTTTTGTTGAACCATTTTGGAGGATAAGGCGTGCCGCTTAGAAGAAATGATTTTGGATAACCAGCAAGAATTTGACCACAATTCTATTACGTCGTCCCTTATTTTAAATTATAGACGGATCAATGACAAGCGTACTGTAGTTTTTTTTACTCTGCATTGTACTGTGTTTTCTAAGATTTTGAAAAGTCCTCCGTAGTAGTTCAGGGGTGTCAAAACCAGGACATTTCATAGCCTAAGTTTGAGGTCTTGCGCGAGAATGCGGTGGAATTTGTAAAGAAGCCTGAGTTTGTAATATCTACTTTGTATTTTTGACGAAAACATAACAATATATACATATATATATCTTTTTTTTTAACTTTTCGAATTAGGTGTGGGTAAAATGTTACTCAAGGTTGCGGTAAAAGTCGCAGTATGGTATGGGACTAGGCTACAATTATTATTTTAATTGAGTTGTTATGTTGAGTTTATTTATTCAACATCTTGTTTGTTCTGAATCATCATGAAGTGGTAATAATCTTAAAGTAATTTCATTATATTTCCAATGCACTACTTGTTTATTTGCTAATGAATATTGTCAGCTATGCTTTTGATATCACACAAATATGTTTCCAGATATAATTGTGAATTATTAGCAAAATGGGGACATAAAACACACCAAAATTGTCAGAGAGTTTCGCACCGTACAAAATATTCGCATTTATTTTTATTGCTTCCGGTGGTTAATTCTAGGCGAACCTGCAGCGAAAGATTACTTAGGTATTCACGTAAAAATTCTAAGTTTATCTTGAAACGTTAATTTCTGCGAGGCTCGCTAACAGCTTATTACGATAAGCAGTATCGAACGCTTTGTAAAAGTTGAGAAAAATTAACAACACCACTTTCAACCTTTCTATTGATTTTAAAATTTAATCGATTATGTCGGACAGGGTTATGAAAGTGCTCTGACCTTTGCAGAACTCAGATTGTTTGTTGTACAGGCTGTTATATAAGTTACTATAAATTCACTGTCATAGCTGTTAGTTACTTGTTTTCTACTAAACAGAATGGGGAGATTACTAATAGACCGCAGTTCTGTATATTCCCTTGGTTCCGAGACTTTTGGTAGCAGAATGATGCTAGATGATTTCCATTCTGTGGGGGAAGACAAAGTTCACTGAGAACTGTAGTGTTTAGTAGTGTCGATACGCTGTAATGAGTGCAGTGTTCGATAACGAAAATACATACCCATTTCGTCCCGACCTAATGCCATAAATTTAATACATTTTAGTATATTTTACAATTCAGAGTAATATAAAGGTGTTAGGTCGAAGCCAAATGCATTTAAATTGTCACTTATGTATGATTGGTAGGTTTTTTAATGTATTAATAAAAATTCATTGGCTTTGCCTAGTTTTCGAAGATCAATAAGCATTGAAGCAATATGTGGCGTGACAACAAGTAATTTGGAATCTTTTCATAGTGACTTTGGGTCCCTTTGTTGTCATTAGCATTTATATAATTACTAAGTTTACTGTTCCAGACAAGAAACTTGAATTTCGTTTTTTTTTTTTTTTTTTGTAATCATTAACCATTCAGACATGTTTTATATGTAGAATTTTTTCTCTCTCTTTCATTCAACACTAACCTTAATTCATGAGTCATCCAAAGATTGGTGGTTCTTATCTTTTTACCATCTTCAACAGCGTGTGTTTTTTGATATTGCTACCGTCAACTGGTGATAATTTGACCAGTGGGTTTACTTTGACCAAAAAGTAATAAAAGATTGTTGTATCTCTGGTGGCAGATATATGAAAATTATTTCATCAAATATAGTTGACCTTTCATTCTGTGACCTATTTTATATATTCTCCGTGGACATAGAAAGATTTACGCAATATTTCATGTTTATATACTTTCTATGAAGTTCAGCTGTTATTGATCTGTGTTGTTGGTGCTACAGGGAAGCATGATAAAATCTGTGTAGTGGAAGGAAATATTTACAGTTTGTTAATGTTTTACAATTTGGTAAGCACAGATTATTTATTGTAATTGCATTTCAATTAACATTCACATGTTAATGGATGTACACTGGGGAGTATTCACCTTTCATTAGAACGTGGCAAATTTTTATGTGAAATGGGGTTACTTTGACTACTGTTCAAAATAACCTCAGTGGTCAAAGCAACCGTCGTATTTTCCTAATCGTATAAAACATCAGCTACCACATTGTTTTATAAATTTTTTGCAGGTTGATCACGACTAAGAAGTATATTAGAGAGCAACGCAACAGGAGATATACATGTTGATTGGTTTCCAGAGAGGACAGTGTTGACGATGCTTGTGGGTCTTTTTCCAAGATGACAATTTTTGATAGTTCATGTGGGTCTTTTCCAGAGAGCAAATCGTTGATGATCCATGTGGATCTGTTTCTAGCAATGACAGCGATGCCAAACATTCAGGTTCATCGGCACAACCATGAGAATGGGCTACAAACAGCAAATATGAAACTAGTTCTAAAAATGTCAAACATGGTGATTTTGTGACTGTGCGGAATTCAACTGTATATAACACACAAAAGAATTTTGTTGGGGAAGTAGTTATGTAAATATACAATTCTGAATTGCAAGTAAAATTACTGAAACGACAGAGTAATACTGAAAAATTTGTCTGGCCTGCGATTCTTGACGAAAATGTGATTTCAAAGGATCAAGTTGTCAGTGTACTGAGCAAACCTGACTAGCTAAAACGGGGTTTGCGTTCTACACAGGATGAACTCAGCGGATTTGATGTTAACTAAGTGATTATTACAAATGTCAAAAATGTTGAAGAAATTTTAGGTCAAGTGCAACATGTTTTATGAATACTGAATGTAAACTATCGGTCTGTAGTGTGTAAATACATGTATTATTGTTACATTAAGCCTAAATATTTGAACTTTCCATGTTTGGTGTTCTTTATTTGAAGTAGATCAACATGTGGACCATATATTCAGTATTATTTAAGAAATATTTTTTATAGTTTAAAAGGTCAATTATTCCTCCCCATGAGGTTAGTTTGGCTAGGGACACCTAAGCCAGAGTTTTTTTTTTTTAAGATTTGACAAAATTACCCATACAAGGGGTAACATTAACCACTTGTAATACAAATTCTTGTTCCGAATTAAAGAAGGATGATTGGTATATATACACACACAGTTAGCTTAAATGTCAGCCCAAAATGTGTTATACTTTGTTTCCCTTTCTGTTGATAAGCTTCCTAATTATTGTATGTTACTTAACGAAATTTGTTCAAAGTAACCCCGGTTGACGGTACTGAAGTAATTAATTTTATCGTCGATAGGTTTCGACTCGAAGAAAATGTCTACTCAGATATTGTGTGAGAAAGAGATAGAACGTCTAATGACCGGTTGCACTAACATCATGTTCGGTCTGAGATCGAATGAACTTCGTTTGGAACCAAGATTGAAAATGAACTAGGTTCTACTGTATAAGTGTTGTACTAACATTATTGTACAGCTCTGATCTCTGATTCATCGGTCTGAATTCCAAGCGAAGATATCGATAGTTCCGTTGAAAAATGTTTGGCTATTTGGTTCGTATTTTGAGACGTAATTTTTTAAGTTTGTTTTCATTCGTTACATTAGTTTTGATCAGAGCGTTTACCCATGATCTGGTTGTTAACCCTTTTTAAAAACATATTCTGTAAGGGAAGTCTTATAGACAGACATTGTAAGCAGTAAGTATGGATGAAACGTCGCCGAACATCACAAAACGAAATATTTTTCTCGAGAAGGAACAATCATTGCTGATAGATTTGGTCGACAGCAGACTTCATGTGCTTGAATGCAACACATATACACTATTCTCCGTTCACTCTAAGTTGAGTTCTGAAGTAAACAAATAAAGTAATATCATTGCACTTCGCTAGCTTCTAATTGGCTCAATTTGTGCGTCGCGCAGACGTACTATTTCCAACCGACAAAAGTGTGTACAGTGTACAGTCGGCATGATAGGAAACAACAACGCCGTATATATTAAAACAATATTGCGTGAAAATTTCGTACGTGTAATCGACATAGGGAAATAAAAATTACACAAAAATTTGATAAAAATATTGACATGTGTAATTACTGTGTATTTCAAAATTTAATAGTAATTGTCAAGTCATGACTAACGATTTTATTCAAATATTCCGGTATTAACGTAACAAAAATTTGGACCTACATGCAGAAAAAAAGTTGTCAACAAGTTGTGTGATTACACTTACTGTAAAGTCCTCCTGGATTATTTTGTACTTCGTTTTGGAAAAATTACATTTTATAGATCACAAAACAATCTGTGTATAATTCACGACACATATTGTTTTCTTATACTTAAAAGATTGCTATGCGAGATTTTTATTCTTGCCTTATAAACATCACCACAGTTTGTTCAGTAATGAAGACATATATCCACGTTTCCAAAACTGTGCAAGACATTTTCACTGTTCACGTCCAACATCACATAACCTAATATGCAAGCGATGTAAATATAAACCGACGCGAGGACGGAACAAAATAGAACAAGAAACTTTGGTTTGGACCACGCGGCCGTGGATCGGACGAACTGGAACGGAAAATGGACGAACAAAAGAAAACATTCGCAGTAACCACAACATTGACGCGTTAACGTCCAAAAATACTTTGAAAAATTAAAACATTATATCTGATTGTGATATTGCTGACATATTTTTACTGTGGTAATTATTACTGAACTAAACTTTTGTTATCTTCAGAGTATCGTACATCTCTAAATACTGGCAAGTGTACCAAGAAACTCGTACGTTTAGCAGTGCGTCAGTCATTAAATAACTCGTGAACCAACTGTACGGACGTGTCGTCCGCTATAACCATAATTAAAGTAAGAAACATATAGCGTCGTAGATTGTGTTTGTAACGTCTATATATTTTAGATATTTGTTAATAAAACTCTCTCATTAAGTGATGGAGTGGTAAATTTATATGTACACGACAGATAACAAAGATCTATTTCTTATGCAAGATCACAGTGCATGGCGGTCGGCAGATAATGAACATGTTTGTTTGTAATTTGCTTTGTTTATCCTAGAACTCAATTAAGAGTGAACGGAGAATAGTTAACTTAAACACACTTTATAGTAAACAAAATACAAATTTCACTAATAGGGATATTCAATCTCGAAAAAAATATTATTACTAATCTATGACGAGTTTAGGAATTTATCAACAGAATAAAATGTTTGCGAGGTTAAAAATTCCTTTAAGGCTAGTTTGGATATTTTATCTTTGCTTCTAAAAATTACTTGTTAATTATATGGAAGTTAATTAAATAATTTCAGTGAGGCAAAATATGTGCTTTTCAGTTGTGCGCTGTTTCTCTGATTCATTACATAAAGTTTAACTTTTATTTTAATGTTTACTTATTTAATAAGTTCTTATTATAAATGAGTTCATTTAAATCGCTGCAACTATATCATATTATTTGCGATATGGCTATCACAGTTGTAAAAATAACATCGATCCACGATTAAGAGATTTCAAACCACAACAATCGGCAGTTCGAAATAAAGTTTCAGCAGATTTCGGTTTGAACAGTAATGTCGAATGGTGCAACCTATTAATTTAAGTCAATTAGCGTTTCTGAGGTGAGTGATAGTGATATATATTGAGTATATGTCAGTAGTATGAAAATGTATTAGTTGGCACATCAGGATGCAGGCTGTGGAGAAGTGGAGCAGCTGATGACGCAATCAACATGGCGGTCGTCCGCCATATTGTATGACGTCACGTCCGCCATCTTGGATTTCGTCACTGTCCGCCATCTTGGATGACGTCACTGTCCACCATCTTGTTTTTTAGTCCGCCATGTTGTTTTTGGATTTTCCAAATTTGATTTTTCCAAATTTGGTTTTTGTTTTCAAATTTCGATTTTTCGAATTGCTGTTACGTCACATCTTCTGTTACGTCATCGTGACATCACGCCTGCTTCACCTCTTTGCTGCTTGGGGCACTGCTATCGCGTCGTCTGCTTGTGGCGCCTCTGTTACGTCATCGCGTCGTCTGCTTGGGAGCACTGCCATCTTGGTTCTCCTGTTTGTTACTTGGAGCGCTGCAGTCGCGTCGTCATGGACGCCACCATGTTTACTTCCTTGGTTACCTGCTAGAGTGTGCTAGTGTCGCGCCGTGTGTAAGGGCGAAGTTTCAAGTGTGTGTATATGGGAAATTGGACCTTATGATTTTAATTGGAGCGGAGTAGAGTAAAAAATCCTTTGCCGAAGATAAGCATTGAACCTTCGCCCCTCGGTACGCCGACCAAGCGCTCTGACCGCATGACCACAGATGCAGTTGTGTTAGGCGAATGCTTAAATGTGGAAGATATGTTTTTTTAAAATTAAACTTGATTTTAAATGTTATAGTCATACGCCTATGCTAAGTATTTAAAGTTATGAGTTTAAATAGACATACCTATGCTAAGTATGTCAAGATTATAGTCATATCCTCTATGCTAAGTATTCAAAGTTATGAGTTTAAATATACATACCTATGCTAAGTATGTCAAAGGGTCCAGGGTGTGGT
>PNEQ01121051.1:0-11623 GCA_003012365.1 Medauroidea extradentata
CGAAGTATGTTATCTTCCACCCCAGCACTTGGCACTGCTTCCAAGTACTTCTAGTGCATAACAAGAACTTCACTTTACTTGGCTGCATTATTTAATCTTCCACCCTAGCACTTGGCACTGCCTCTAAGCACTTCTAGTAAATAACAAGAACTTCACTTGACTTGGCCGAAGTATGTTATCTTTCACCCTAGCACTTGGCACTGCTTCCAAGCACTTCTAGTACATAATAAGAACTTCACTTTACTTTGCCGCAGTATTCAATCTTTCCCCCTAGCACTTGGTACTGCTTTCAAGCACTTCTACTACATAACAAGAACTTCACTTTACCTGGCCGCATTGTGCAATCTTTCATCCTAGCACTTGCCACTGCTTTTAAGCACTTCTAGTACAGAACAAGTACATCACTTTACTTGGCGGCATTGTGCAATCTTCCATCCTAGCACATGGCACTGCTTCCAAGCACTACTAGTACATAACAAGAACTTCTCTTTACATGGCCGCATTGTGCAATCTTACACCCTAGTTCTTGGCACTGCTTCCAAGCACTTCTAGTACATAACAAGAACTTCACTTTACTTGTCCGCAGTATTCAATCTTCCACCCTATCCCTTGGCACTGCCTCCAAGCACTTCTAGTACATAACATGAACTTCACTTTACTTGGCCGCAGTATCATTGTTCTTGCCGACTCCACGCCTGTTTTCATTACTCTTTAGATTTTGCCTTAATGCTCGAGTCAGTAAGGTACTGATTTTTAATCATTCATGCCTAAATATGACATTTTTTTTGCTTCAGATAAAATAAACTCTTCTCACAATAAGCCCACAACACCTTGATGACGTCGTCCTTGTGATTTTTTACCATCGCTGGGAATTGTTCAATTTTTCAGTTACTTCATTTTTATGTTTAATAAAACGCACAATTCTAAAGTGAGAGAAATTTTTCTTTAACAAAAGAAAATAACTTGATCCACCAATTGATGACTCCTCCATGAGTCCACATAAATCAGCATGAATGATCTCGCGAACCTTTGTTGACTTAGAAATTTTGTCTTGAAGCTGTTCCTTGTCTGCTTTCCCAATACATATGGTTGACAAGTTGTGTTGTCTTCACTTAAGATTTTTTACAATGAGAATTTAAAACTTTCTTAACTTGCTTCATATTTTGGTGTGCCATTCTTTAATACCATGGATGTAGGTCACAGTCATGAGAAGAAAAAGTACACACTATACCAACTGCTTCAAAGTTCATTTGGTACACTTTACCAACTCGATAAGATGTTGCAGACACTTCACCTTTTTTGCACACGACCCGAGAGTACTACCATCTGTGTCCATCTTATAGCCTTTATCTAGGGTACATTCCACAGAAGATAAATTTACTCTCATATTAGGAGCAAAAATCACACCTTGCATTGTAATTTAGATCCCAAGTATTTTATCTATTTTTTATTTTAGTTTTATGTCACCAACGCCTACAGCATTCAAATTTCTACCGTCCCCAAAGCACACACGCATTACTGTAGTCAATTTTTGGCATGTAGGTAGCAGTTCACGTTGACAACACAGATGTTCACTATCTCCACTGTCTAAAAAACAAGTATTACGTTCACGGCTGTCACACAACAAAGCAGAACTCAAGGCGACAATAGCTTCCACCCTTCTGTCATTCATACAGTAATTTGTGCCGCTATTTCTATTTGCTGAACCAACGTGACCTTTCAATTTAAAGCAATAGTTTTTGACATGTCCCAGCTTATTACTATAGTGACAACGTAACAGTCGGTTCAACTTGCAGCATTTTGTCCTTACATGACCTAGTTTTCCACATTCACATCATTTGCCTTTATACAAGTATTGGTTGAACTACAGGCAGCAGCAAACTCTAGTGATTTCTCTTTGTTTTCAGTAGCATTCATTCGTTTTTCTTCAAGTAACAGTCAAGCTTTTGTGTAGTTTAACATTCTTCCTTCTGCCGACACAATTCTATGCTGTCAAAAAAGAGAACATTCTGATGGAAGTGCCAGAAGAATTTTAGTTATAACCATGGTTTATGAAATGTCTATTCCTTCATTGTGACCAGTCTGTTTAATTTGGCTAACCAGTTCGTCCACTTCAGACAAAAATTTTGAAATTCTGTCACCCTTGTAATACATGTTGAAAAACTTTTGATGAAGCAGATGAATACTAACTTCAGAATGTTTTCATACAGAGTGAGTAATTTATTTCAAATCTCAGAAGCCGTTTCACAATTCAATACATACGAGATCAGACCATTATCAAGTCGAGACACAATGATATACTGAGCCTTGGGATCCTTGACTAACCGGTCTGTTAGAAGTTTGTTACATGGATCTGGTTTCTGTTCATCACCTGCAACTACACTGTAAAAATTTTTTGCCTTCAAAGAAACCTTTGTTGTAAATTTCCAAGTGGTCCAATTATTTTCTGACACCAACTCCACGGAAAATTTTATCCATTTCAACAACCAGTAACCAAAATAAACGAAAACAGCTCAGCACGCACAACCTGAAGAAAACAAACTAAAATTGTTCAACTCAACTTAACTGCATAGACAATGTTCTGGACCCATAACCTGTTGTAATAAAACACCCAGTCAGCCATACAGTCCATATATATTGTAAAACATCAATCATTGTTCAGGCTTCTCAACAAATAACTGATATGAGTCCGTCACATTTGATATCATAGACACGTCCATAAAAATATAAAAAACCTTTACTGATAAAAAAACAATGCACAAACTAGAGTTATTACTTATAGAAACGAAAGTGATAGTTTTTACTGACCTCCAACAATAAGCTTATTTTAAGTTTACCAAAACAAGTTTAAAACTGCATGTCAAAAGCAAGACTTTCACTAAGCCTGTTTAGGAAAGTTTGTTACTGAAAGGCTTGCAGTAAGTCTACCTAAGCCAGTTTATAACTGCCAGTCAAAAGCAAGTCTTTCACTAAGCCTGCCTAGGAAAGTTTTTTACCGCAAGGCTTGCCGTAAGTCTATCTAAGCAAGTTTATAACTGCCAGTCAAAAGCAAGACTTTCAGTAAGCCTGCCTAGGAAAGTTTTTTTACCGCAAGGCTTGCCGTTAGTCTACCTAAGGAGGTTTATACCTGCAAGTCAAATATAAGGCTTGTAGTAAGGTAATATGCTGTGTGGGATCTCTCATACTATATCCAGGCACCTATCATATCGAGATTAATAATTCACGTATAGTTTTAAATTATATAATTTCCTTAAAATCTTATCAACTTCCAAACGATATACCACATACTTATACGCTGTCCACTACCCATCGAAGATACTATTACACAATGTACCATACACATTTAGATTTGAATCTATAATTTAATAGCTTTCTTAACTCAGAGAATGTTACACATGGAGTATTATATGATCTTACTTGTGTTGGCTTAAAAGTCAGGATCAGTCGTTTATACTTCATAGTAGAGTATATTTGTACGTTCAACGCAGTAACCCTTTTTGTGCTCAAAAATGTCACATCAAAATAATTCTCTAAAATTATCGAAATATTGAGTCAATTTATTCACAATTTCTCATCAAAGTATTTTTACAATGTCACCGTAAAATAAGATAAAATATGTTAAAATTGAAGGAATTAAAATTATCGTAAATGAAATAAAAAAAAAAAAAACATATTTTTCAATAAACCTAAATGTCCAGTGACTATTTCTACCATGAAATTCCATTTCAAACTGATGAAAATTTTCGTTTAGATTTAAAACACATAACCTACAAAAATTTGCATCAAATAATTAAAATTTTACATCTTCCCAAATTTTTTATTTCATTCTCCTGTACAGTAAACTATGGTGATATTAAATTAAACTTATTCTTCCCGAACAAAACAGTTGACAAAATGAAATTTAAAATCGATATAATAACTATCTAAAATTTCCAACTGTTGTTCCATTTAATAAATAAAAATTATTAATAAAACTTCATAAATCTTTATCCTTAGTACAACACAATCTAATTAAAAGTTTATGTACACATTTCCAAATTTGTTGTACGAAATTTAACGATTCTCTTTCTAGGTCCTCATGGCAATTTCTATAGAAATATTATCGTATCATACAGATGCTTGATTTGACGAAGTCAAGTCATCCATATTTATTTACTTAAACAATAAAATGAAGAAAAAAATTATATCATTAAGGTTTTATTTCTATTACTGCAGTTATTTCAGAAGAATCAAATCAATTAAATTTCCATTCTAATCTCTAATTTCTATAACAATGTTTTTATGTTGAAGAGTTTGTACTGGAGAAAATAAAGGATACACAGGCACATAAATAATTGTTTCACCAAATGGTACTTTTGGTTTAAATGAAGCAATATTATCAGTTTCTCTGTGATTAAATTCGCCATGTCTCATAATCATTCCATCTGCTAAATTACAATTAATATGTATTGTCTCGATTGGGTTAATTTGAGTAAATTTATCAGTACAGTGAACTTTATTATTTTTCTAAATATTTTGGAAAACTGAAAATTTTACCCATTGAATCATCTTAATCGAAGAATAGATCAAAAACACATTTTACTTTCACTAATATTTCTAATTTAATTTGATTCGATAGATATATTGTTATTTTTTCTCAACATCAGGAATCTTGTTAAGTGGAGGAATTGTTTTAATAACTATTTCAAGATCTTCCACGTTGTATTGTCCAATTGGAATTTCTATCATTTTTACACCCTATCGATAAAATATAAATTATTATTTTCCTGTGTAATATTAGGTGGTATATATGTAGTATAAAATTTAATTAAAGCTAAAGAATGTTCTTCAACTTCTAAAGGATAATGAAGTTTTTTTTCTTAATATAAGTATATTATTAATTAATGTAAATACTCTACTCATTTATTTTAAAAAATTATACTATAAATAATATGAACTCAAAATCTAAAAAGATAGATTGGGATACAAAAATAAGAATTTCAGACGAAATTATTTTAACAAAAAAAAATTATCCTAGAAAAACTGTTTTATCTTTTGGTATTGATAATCTTTGCCAAGCAGATTTAGTTGAAATGGATTTTGGTTCTTTAAAACGTATTTCAAAAAATAACAAAGGATATAAATACATGATACCTGTTATTGATTTTTTTTTTTTTTTTTTTTTTTTTTTTCAAAATTTTCTTGAGCAATTCCAGTTAAAGATAAACCTATCGAAAACGTAACTTTAGCATTTGAAACCTTACTAAACACTTGTTAACCTAAACATTTGCAAACTGATAATGGTAAATAATTTTACAACAAAATATTTAAAAAATTAATTAAAGATAATAATGTAAAATATTGTTCAATGTTAAGTAATAAGATACCAAAATAAATAAGTAATTACAATAACTGTATTCACAGAACAATCGGGATGAAACCCATAATTTGTAATAAAAAAAGCTCTATTTTAATAAATATGTATGAAATACCTAGAAATATCGCTAATGCAAAATTTTCTATTGGTAATAAAGTTCATATAAGTAAAGCAAAAATTTTATTTGAAAAATGTTATATGCCTAATTGGTCTACAGAAGTGTTTGAGATTTCTGGAACATTATACACAAATCCGGTAACATATAAAATTAATCCATTAAAGTTGTGTTTTACGGACAATAATTATAATTTAAAACAAAATATGATAAAGGTTACTTGATTGAAAAAGTTTTGCGAAAGGAAAGAAAGGCAAAGAAGCTTCAGTTAAATGGTTAGTTTTTGGTAGCAACCATAATTCAGGGATAAATAAAAATAATATTGTTATATGAATAAAAAAACTATTTTTATATTTTTTTTTCTATATAGATGAGTGAGAAATTAATCGAAAGTTATGAACAATAGTCTTTTCCTCCAACTGATTAAAAGAAAAATAATTTAAATGAATACAATAAGAAAATATATTTCGTAATTCCTATTGGCAATTCATTTTCATATCCAAAAGAAGTTATGTTTAATTTACATATAAGATAACTAAGAATGATAAAAATTAAACTTATGCCAAAAATTTAACTATAGATTTATATGAAAACATATTTCCATTCTTGTTTTAGAAAATATAAATTTCTAAACATGGAAATATTATCGAGACTATTGTC
This sequence comes from Medauroidea extradentata, assembly GCA_003012365.1. Lineage (NCBI taxonomy): Eukaryota > Metazoa > Arthropoda > Insecta > Phasmatodea > Phasmatidae > Medauroidea > Medauroidea extradentata. The sequence continues at coordinate 6,132 of PNEQ01121051.1, forward strand.
AATACTGGAATAACTTCTGTAATTACGCATTTACTGTTAAACTCAATTTCAGAATCGTCATATTTACAGGTATCAATGGTTGAAAAAAGGTTACAGAGTTGATAAATTCCTTTCTTTTAGAGCCGATAAACGTAATGAAGTTTCATATCCATTAATATATTTGTTTGTATTTATTAGAGATTACAAAGCTTTTATTTTGGAAAGGTGGTTACAAAATTTCATTTATTCGAAATTCTAATGGACGATGTTTGTATATATAGACAACCTAATATAAAAGTGATGGATTTGTTGACACTATTCCAGACTCTGGTAAAATAATTATTGAAAAAATTGACTTGTTGTGGCTAATTGTTGAATATGTGACCCAATTATGGTGATCAAATTAAAGCTAAATTATACGAAAATCCTAAACTTCCAATCTCTTTAAATTATTGGCAATGTCTTGAAAAAGGTGTTCAACTGGTTCAAATAATTATAAACATCGAATAAAATATCTATAAAATTAAAGATCGAATTAACTCTCTTCAATTCGATGTGCCAGATTATGAAATTGTTGGATTTTAAACCAATAGAAAAGAACATCCAGAACAAGAAAAACATGGTTCATTATTTTATCATTGTAATTTTAGAAATATTTCGGTTAAAAATGGAAGAAATGAAATCTTTCCAAAAAGAATATTGGAATCTTGACACAGAAAATAATATGTCTGATAAAATGTAAACTGCTTATAAATATTTTAAAAATTAAAGGACTAAATTTGGTACTGTTTATCGTAATAATGAAACGTACTTTAACCCAAATAAATTTCTTTCTGAAAGAGCAATTAATATTATTGATTGTTCTCATCTATAAACTTATATTATAAAGTATAGAACTAATATTAAACTTACAGTTGAATTTAATAAACAAATTCCTTCTCATACAATTTGTGATGCAGTTTTAATTAGTGAAAGAAATCTTATATGTGATATTAAAAGTGTGATAATCACTGAAGAAATATTGTAGATAATATTTTAATATTTTATTTTTCACAATTTAACATTTTTTGTTACATTCTTTATTACTTTTTTATAATGACCCCAGGGTAATGAATCAATTCCATTTTCAAGAATAAATATTTTATCACCTTCAGGACTTAATGCTCTTTTTCTAGATTTTATTGAAAATATTTCATGTTCTTTGCTACCTATTAAATTCATATTTGTACACAATATTTTTATTTAATAAACTATTTTTGTAATCACCAACTGTTATTTCATTTTTAACAACACCTGTTTTAATCCCTTTTGCTCCTTTCTTAACATTACCTTCAAAATTAATAGCATACCTTTTTAATTTTAATACTATGAAATACTCCATTCTTTTCAATTATTTTCATATATCATTCTGCCAATAGCCTCCTTGTTTATTTGTGGAATATTATATTTATTAACATTTTCATAATAACTTGTATCAAAATGTTAAATCATTTCTTTCGCATATTCATAAAAAATCATTTGTTTTATATGATAAATGTAACTCTCTGTATCTTGATAACATAATTTAATATTTTCTCCATATTTTGGTTTCATAATATTATTATGAAAATCATACATTTAAGTTTTTGATAAAACTAATATACTCATTCCAACACATATTTGTTTATTAAAACATAATTTTGTTTTATGCATGTGTACTGCAGCTAAAGTTCGAGAAAATATTGTTATATTTTTAAAATTCGGTTTTGCAATTAATTTTTCCACTTGTTTTGATTATGTACGTAATCTAATATCAACTCGAATTATAATATTTTCCAAAGACTGAATTATTCATTAATTTATAGAAATCTTTTTTAAAACTATTTGTTGCTTTTGTTCTTATTTGTGTTTTTAAATCTATATACGACTTCATCCAATCTGACTGTTTGAATGATGATACTCGGTGTAATTTTTTAACTTCATTCTTAAAGATAAGTATTGTTTAATATCTACATAATGTAAAATATATTTTTATTTTTCACTTAATGTAGTTGTTAATTTCCTTGTTTTTGTTCGAGGCGGTTTTTATTTTCTGATGCTAATGGGATATCTTTATGTAAATCATGTAATTCTTTAGGATATTCAAAATCAACATCTAAAATACAACAATAACTTGAATTGTTTTCCACTTTTAGTATATCTTTTTCCCAATAATCTACATCATCATGTTTGCAATTTATCCATCTAAAACTACCATATAGTAAATGTTGACTAATTCCCCATCCATATAAATTATTTGCTTCTAAATATTCTAAATAAGAATTTTCAACTTCGGGATCGTAATTTTTCATATATTTATTATTTACCTTTGCATATATTTTACAATATTGGGAAATAAATTACTCCCCGAATTCATTTTTCAGTCATTAATATTTTGTCATAATCTGTTAATAATTTTTATTCAATTATTGTACGTTTTAACGTTGCATCCCAAGATAATCCGGGTGTAGTGAAATACCAAGAAGGATATATATATAGTTTATAAGTTTTGATACAAATATTTTTAAAATTTCCAAATATGTCAGTTATCAATAAAACATCAATTTTGTTATATAATTTTGTACATTCTCCAAGATTTTTAACATTAATTGTTTTCCAAACTTGTTATACAAATTCATAATCTTTGTCAGAAATATCAGTTTTATTTTAATTATTATAAAAGTTTTCCTTAGATGGCAATTCTGTTTCATTATATTTTTCAATAGAATCCATATAATCGTACGGATATACACATTTTTCGTAACTAAACTCATTTGTTGTTCTGAAAAATATTATTTGATGTTTACCATTTTTGAAAAATCGTTAATTAAAAGTACTCCTTCACAATTATCATTATGTTCTTTAAATTCCTTTTCTGAGATAAAATGAAGCTTGCAGCAATTACAAACGTATTTAATTAAATTCCTATATAATTAATCTAAACTAGTAGCCGTGAATTTGAATGTATCAATATATCTTAATTTTACCCCATCTGTTGCAAGTTTTGTAAAATAAATATTTTTTCTTCATTATTTAGAATCAGATTTATTATATTATCACTTTCGTGTTTTCTAAAATATTTTAAAAATTAAGGAGTGTCATTACCACATAAATTATGAATGTAAACAGGAACAAAATAAGGATTTTTATAATATAAATTACATTTATCATTGGCTGCAATACGAACTTTTCAAGTTATATTATCATGATCCATTACTGAGTATTTTACCAAAAATCATTATTTATTAACATTGAATCATTTTAACAAATATGGCAATGTGTTGCTGAAATATACTTATTTATATCTTCAACTGTTAATGGAATCGATGGTATTACATTTTCATATATATTTTTTAATTATTTAGATTCTGCAATTAACATTTTTACAAAAACACTTAACGCATTTTTTCTTTTATAAAAAACTGGAGGTTTACTATCATCATTTTGATATTTTATATAATAACAATAACTTATTGGTTTCGCATTTTTGATAATTTTTGTAAATAACATTTTAGGATTTGGTTCACAAGTGTCTAATTTACTAAATAAACATTCAAAATCAGCATAAATAGCAAAAAGGACTTTCAAAGAATGTTTATAATTTTAGAATTTTAACTTGTTATTATTTTCATTTGGCAACTCAACTCGAACACCTTCATTATTTTTACAATCTCCTTCATGTTTATTTAATTTTTCTTCAGTATAGAAATGTTGTAAACATATATCACAAAGAAATTCCTTACAATAAATTTTTTGAAGTTGTGATCTAATAAGACGAGAAAAACTTTTTATCCAACAATAGTTATCATTATTTTCATTCTTAATATATAAAAGATTAATGTGTATATCAGTTTTATTTTCGTAATAGTTAATGGGTAAAATACATAATCTTTTTCGTATTTGAATTTGTTTTCATTATTATTTGTTTCTTCTTCAATATTATTAGATTCTTCTTCTCTATATTTGTTTATTATTCAATATTACTAGATGCTTCTTCAGTTTTAGCATTAACTTTCTTTTCTTCATAACCGTAAACATTAACTGAAATTCAAGTTAATTTTTCAAATGTTGGAAATGTATCTAATTTCATTGGAAATCCTAAAACATTTAATGTTCAAATGATACATAATATTTTACTCTATCAGGATTTGTTTTTACAGGGTGTAATGCTGATAAAATATACCATAAAAACAATTTTGATCATTATCTTTTAACATTGATAACAACTTGTTTATCTTTAATTTTTGTGGAATATAAACATTTGAATCTCCTTTTTATGGATTATATTAATTTATTTTTAACTCTTTATTTAGTATTTTATTAAATATACAATTGGATCCTTTTTCTTGAAGTTCCATAATTTGTCTTAATATTTTTGAAATAGCATTATCTAAAACAGTTGTTCTTAAAATAGTTTTAATTTTAGTTTTAAAAATACGCCTTGATATTTGCGAGAGAGACAGATAGAAAAGTGCTGTAACGTCACTCCTATCAAGACGAAGGGTTGGCTGGTGTTTATAAGAGAAAGTGAGAGGGACAGGGATAGATTGATAAAGAGATATATGAATGTAGGCAGTGCTGGAACATCAAGTCTTTAAAGAAAAAGAGCTCGCTGATGTTAATGACATACAGAAAGAGATAATGTGCCGAAATGTATCCTCTATAAAGACGAATGACTATCTGCTGCTTATGAGAGAGAGAAAGAAAAGGAGATACAGAGAGAGGGAGAAGAGTAAACGATACTCCTATCAGGATGAAGGACTTGCTGATGTTTATAAGGGAGAAACAGTTATATAGAGAAGTGAGATGCTAAACCGTCAAGCCTCTCAAGGCGACGATCTTGACTGCCGGAGTTCACACAGAGAACATAACTCACTGGGAACATGGCGGCTACACACAACCTCAGGTGCATGTAGAGTCTCCGACGAAGCGAGCCTCGAGCTATCATACTTATCTGCGAGAAACTCCACTGTTAAGCACTCATGTAGCGTCAGCATAATGGATACGTCTCTCTATCATCGTTCCCTTCACTGGCATTATTGCCAAGATATGAGCGACAACACGGCTAAGTTTCTCCCGAGCTGAAAAGAACTTCTCTTCACTACTTGCGAATGTGTGCAGGGAGTAGAGAGGTGACTGAGGCAGAAGCAGGCAGCCAGCAGGAATGTAACTATTTTTACAGAAGCAGCGGCGGAGTGGTGGAGTGTTGTCCCGGCCGACTTGTAAACCTGTCGTCACGACTAGAGTGCGGCGCTGACAACCATATAGCCTCCGAGCTGGAACTATTTCAGCTCCAGCAATACTCTACCTCTAGCAAGCTGATCACTGCCATCCACTGAACTCTCGAGCTACTGCCCTAGCAACTACCTGCTCTACACTATACTATACTATACTGCAATACTCTACCTCTAGCAAGCTGATCACTGCCATCCACTGAACTCTCGAGCTACTGCCCTAGCAACTACCTGCTCTACACTACACTATACTATACTGCA
>PNEQ01121052.1:0-25480 GCA_003012365.1 Medauroidea extradentata
GGGGGGGGGGGGGGGGATGGGATAACATACGTAAAACCGTTTAAACTTATGTTTACATGCAGCTATTTTAGTTTTGCAGTTGGTAGAAACATAATTCAGTTGCCATAGAACATTTAATTAAATATACATGCTGTCCATAAGCAATCACGCAACAACACACCACGGGAATACGGGGCTAAATTGAGGACTAAAATATAAGTGGCAAAGTGTTGTTCGACGACATTTTACGTGCACAATGTGACAACTCTGCACGGAGAAAGTCCCCTCTTGCGCTCCACACCCAGATATTATTTTATGTATATTATCGTCAAGTAAACGTAGAATCGTGTCAGGAGTGCTCGGTATTTTACCCTGCGCCCATACTTTGCAGGCTATAACAGTAGTAATAAGATAAGACATCTATGTAGCGCAAGAGGGGACTAAGTACTATGTTATGTTGCCACGTTATGCATGTAAAATATCATCGTACATTTTCTTCTCCAATTTAGCCCAGGATACGAACGGTTTGCTTATTTTGCGGTTGGTTCTGGACATCCTGTGTTAAATACTAATAAATCGACTTAATTTCACAGTTATTAAAATTTGTTCAGTTAAAATTAGGATGTCTGTGGATCTGCATTTCGTAATTCGCAGCAAACCGTACAGGAAACGAAACAGCTGTTGTTAATCTTGAATTTCATGCAGTTACGGACGGTAATTTTTCCGAAGGTTTATTTCAGAAATGTACAGTTTACCGTGACGCACCTATAGCCGTCTACACTTTTACGCCGAAACACTTTTAGTGACGGCGGTAAAGACTAGCTTACACCAATGACAACGTTGTTAATAACACGTGTTTTCAACAAAGCTATTAACAATGTTGTAAAAATGCTTGACAATTGTTGACAACGTTACGTAATTAACTTTGTTAACATTTGTAAAATATGTTAGTAACATTTGTTATCATCATTTTGTACACAGTATTTGCTAGCAACATAAATTACGAGTTTTAGAAACATGTTTATAACTTTGTCGCTAAAACTGTTGATAATGTTATTTTCCCAACCCATTATAGGGCGTCTAGAACATGGGACGTTGGTAACAAATGTTACTAGCAATGTTATCAGTAGGGACTGGAAAATTTCGGGAATTCAATGACCTGCAGGCTAGAATCCATTTTACTACGAATACTCAATCCCCGACCGTTTGTCCACTAGCTGTTACTCACAGGACAACAGGTAATGAACGAATAGACGGGGCTTGAGTATGCATAGTATAATAGATTCTAGCGTACAGGTTACTGAATTCGCGAAATTTTCCAGTCCCTAGTTATCAGCAATGATGTTGGCATTTTTGTCATCAACATTGCTATTAATATATCCTGCTTGTATCATTGGTGTTTTCAGCAATATTAATAGCACATTTTCTTTCAACATTGCTATAAAATAGTGTGCCATTGCTTATTTGTTGATAACATTTTTGTAACTAACATTTTGTAATTAACATTGTTGCCGATACTTCTTCGGTGTAAACTGGGCTGACCGCATGATTTGTTGCGGGAATCCAATAAATAAGGACGTACATAGTGCACTTCCTCGGAACTGAGCGTATTTGCCAAAATACTGTACGCCTAGTCGTTTGTGTAGTCAGCGATATGAGAAAAGCTCCAGCATCCAAGGCGTGCAGTTTTCACGAAACTAAATAGAAGCAGCATGTTAACACTCGCATACTGGTGCACCTACTAGCGTTACGAAAGTTGGTCCCGTCAAAATTATTAATTTAAATTTGTGCCAAACGTAGTTAAATTTTTATGCATGAGATGACATGTCACTACCGCAAATAAAAAAAAAGTTTTATTCCATAGTTATTGCATAATCACTCATCAAAGTCACAAAATGGCAGCTACGGTGTAACCAGTGTTTAAAATAGTAGTTAAATTGCCGAAACAAGGTAATTTATATTTGTTATAAATGCTATGACCTACTTCAAGACCCCTTTAGGAATCACAAAGGGATAAATTTTGTGTTTGTTAAATTTTATGAAAATGAGTAAATGTTTGCATAACCGAGTTTAGGCTCTACTGAATATTTCAAAACCAACTTTTATCAAACACGTCATAAAATGCATTGATTCACTAACTTTAAGTTCTTGTAATTTTGATTTTATATATTTTTTCCCTGATTTTGAACGGCTATTTTGTGACTTTGAGGGTGGTTACGCAAAAATTATGCGGTGTAATTAATTTTTTATTTGGGGTAATAACACATTATCTTATGTGTAAAAAGTTGAACAGCGTTTGGCACCAATGTAAAAAATTATTTTAAGCGGGTCCAACGCCCGTAAGTTTTGTCTGTTACACCACTACGTTGACTAATTATGGCATGGTTCTCAGTAACATTTTAGCAAGTGATCATCTCGGTCAATCGTTAGGTGTGAACGCGGATTACTAATGTTCTGTTCCTTTACATCCAAGTTTCCCTGATCAGAGATCTAGAGAAACAAAAGCCATGAGATGTGGTGGTCTTCTTTCTGTGTCTTGAACATTGTGTAAGCGTTACAAGGTCATGTATAACTTGCCGAGCGAGGTGAAGCAAACGATAACGCGATTCGTGAGGACCCGGATTCAATTCCTGTCTTTGGCCATCTTGATTTCGGTTTCCGATGTTCACCCGAAACCGCTCCAGTTGAATGCTCGGATAGTTCCTTAACATAGGCCTTGGCGAACACCTTCCCTAGTTTCTGTTCTTATTTAAAGTTGTGTATAACCGTCTATAATGACCTAGCTGTTATCAAGACGTAAAGTATTTTTAATAAATAAATATACGTTACATGTAATTATTGCGATCCCTGAGACGATAAAGAGCAAAAAAAGTTATATAGTCAACTAATTATGTAATAAGTCCTAAATGGAAGCAAATACCCGTATATATTTCTCACGTGAATTTTTAAAATGTTTATTTACTATTCAGCAGATTTTAATTTTTTAACCAAATTTTATAGTTTATATTGACTTAATAATTTTCTATAGGGCGATAAGTAGTCAAATAATTGTATTTTTCTGATGAAGTAAGGCTGTGTAGTAAAAATTATTTTCAAATCGTCTGTGTGACAGTTTTACGGTGTATGTTTCCTTTTAGGATTCAAATAAAATAATGCTCGCAAAACCAGTATAAAAATGATCCCATGCACATGGGACTCCCAGTACAACGATGAAGTGAGAGAAGGTTCCAGTTGCAGTGACCAACTTTCCTTACGGCTCTGGAACGCGCTGCTGAAGAACGTCTAACGGTACCAGCTGACGAGTACTTCGCAGCAAGCTAGCTGATGTGGCTGGGCTCCTGCCACCAGGGTGCGAGGCGGGAGCGATATGCGTGTGTACCCCGGGCTACGTCTCGCAACTATCTTTACGTATAAGTGGTTCGCGTTAAAAGTGAATAGTCTTGAAGAAAGTCTTGTCTGGACTAATAATTTTAAAATATGACTTATTATGAACTCGGACGTTAACATTTCAGTATGGTACGATCTATACAATTCGGTTATTAATCAGGCTGCATTGTTTATATCAAAAAGTGGTATGATATTACAAATTATTGGAAAGGTAAAAAGTAACTACGATTTCAGAAGTGGTCACTTTGTCTCGAACCACCGTTATCACTTATGTTCGTCGTACTGAAGCTGGTTCCTGCATTATCTCTTCATCCGAGTTGTGGGTCCCAACTCTTGGGAGTGTCACCTCGCCATTGTTTTTTTTTTTTTTTACAATATATTTAAATACTCGGAAGTGTGTTTACCAAACAAAGTGACACAATGATACCTCACTGGGCGTGTATCCTGGAGAACGCGTGGGATCGATTCTCTTTCGGCTGAACATATTTTGGTTTTCCTGTGTTTGTAAAACACAACAGTCGAATTCTGGTTTGAAAATCCTGGGAAAATGTCATTGACTGTATTCTTTATGTCTGGTAGAGCTACTGGTTTTAACACTTAAGGGCGCTGCCTACCTCGGAGCCCTGGTGAGATAAATTATTGGTATTTACATGTTAATTTTTGTTCGGCTGCTCTCAGTCGCCTTTTAAGTAACCGCTTCCAAACAAAAACAATTTTCTGCATTGAGGTGAAGAAGCTTATGCTACAAGAATTAAAATTAGAAGAAAAATATAAAACTTAAATAAGTGTTATCAAGCAATTTTTAAGAATAAAATACAATTTACTTACAGTTTTCTAGGTATCGAAAAAAATTGCCTAAATTTCCTTTAGCAATGTGCGCCAAACCGAGATGCCCGAAATACCACTGTTGGCATGTGTAGGTTCTAGGTTCGACGAATGCTGAGCGACATCTTATATAATTTAACATCTTAATTCTCCATCCTTATTATAATTAGAGTTCTGGGTTAGGCAGTTCTCTTAAGGCCATGCTTCCCTGTTTGTTACGTTTTTGTGATTATTATAATTTTTTAAACCTACACGAGAGCAGATATAAAAATTTATTTAGGTAGAGATGCTTAAAATGAAGTTTTCACTGTTATTACTAATTTTTTTCAAGACAAATCTTACCATTTAGTCTAATAAGCGAGTGAACGAAAATTCCGTTGATTACATAATTCGTTAAATTGAAGCATTTGTTGTCTTGAAAAAACTAGCCAGCATGGCGAAAATAATTAACAAATATGTCAAATGTATTTTTAATACATGTTCTAATTTAGGTTTAAACAATTACTATCGCGAAAACATTTGCAACAGGAGAGCGTTGACTAAATTGAGTGTTTTCATATCTAAACGGTTTGGGCTATAGTTACGCGTGAACAATAGCACTTTGTAATGTTATTGGTGCGAATTTAGACAGGTATCTACATTACGTAATACGTATTCTGGAAACAATCTTGAAGCGGGATGTGAAATTTCCAAAATTTAAAAATATCTCTACTTCGTTTCTTCACTTTCATCGACAGGGCTCTGTGATGTTTCTAAGAATTTAGATTTTATTTCCACCACGTTTATATTTACTTGCTTTCTCGTCTGTACGTTTGTTCGGCACAAATGTTTAAATCGGTTTTAAACTTATTTTCCGATGAGCTAGAGACTCACTGTCCCATTGCAAGAAACATTCAGAGACATAAGCTAGAGACTTAAAACTATAAATATATCTCAGTAGTAGATGACGATGCTATATAAAAGAGAAAATGTGAAAAAATATTTAAACAGAAAGTGACTATCACGTTAAACTAACGTACTGATAAGCTACAGACTTTAAACGTAGCTCAGAACTGAATGTACGTGCAATATCAACCCGCTTTCTTGTCTGTATATTTCATTGTTTGTCTGTTCGGTACAAGATTTGATTGTTCGAAATCTTTTGCAAAATATCACACACACAACGTAACAGCAGAAAATAGTTATTAAAATAAACAACTCTTTGAAATACCACGTTTTTAAATCCGACTAAAAAAGTATAAAATAATTTATCCTATGAAAACACTTGTAAGATTTAAAACGAAAAACGTGGGGATGGATGCAATAGAAAACAGTATGGATTGCGAGAGTAACAATCGTTCAGAAAACTTGCACAACCGTTCATTACAAACCAAAGAAGTATTTTGTTTGTAATTTGTCCTCATTGCTATAATCACAAAAAATATAACAACAGTTAAGAAGAAAATTTGCAGTACTGTAAAATTGTCAGTGACGCAATCACGCCTCAATTATTTATCGCATGCGTCCCATGTTATATAATTTTTTATTTGAATAATTTGTGTTAATACAGCATGTGTCTGCTAAATATCTGACTATGTGCCATTCAGCGTTGCTCAGTTGTGCTCAAAAGATATATATATATATATATATATATATATATATATATATATATATATATATATATATATATATATATATATATATATTGAAGATATTCTTAAGATAAATGAATTGCTATAAAATATCTGGTTAATATTTAATAATAGTGTGCGAATAAACGCATTCCACAACATTATAGATAAGACAATTTTAATGACTCGATTGTCTCAATGGAATTTACATAGAATATGAAATTTTCGTAATTTTGTCTTCGGCATAGTAATAAATTTCAGCCGATTGGAAAATTTAAGTTTTGTGTTATGAGATAAGGTAACCACATGCCCAGGCCGTCGAATGAGTGGATATCTAAATTGATTTTTATTTAAAAATTATCCTACGTGCTTGTCTGAAGCCACCATGTAAATTATATTGAAGTCCTTCATTTATCTCTACAGGTTATTTAACTTGCGACAGAAAATTGTAGAAATTGGTATTCTAGCTGTCATTTTTAGATATGATTATTCTTGTGCAGATACGAGAAAAAAGTGCAAGCATTCATTCCGCGTACTTGCTTAGTTATAATGTTTGTACTGCCTCATAAAGACAAAAGTGACCAGTGAATGTCTCAAGGATATGCGCTATCAACGAGAGGACAGCAGCATTGTGTTTAGAGGTGCGCCGTTGTGTATGGTAGGCTAATTAATACTTTTAAATTAGCCATTAATCGTAAAGAAAACACAACTGTCTCTGGTAAAGAAACGTCACAAAATGCCCACCAATAAAACACACAAGAGAACAGAAGGTGGCACATTAACAAACACACAAAAACAGAATAAGCTGTTGTAAACAAACAATATCAAAGTGCAAGTAATGCGCGATTAAATGAAGTAATAAAAACTGTTATTGAAAGTGAACTTTCCTGAAATATCATTAATAAATTTAAATTACTCAATAACACCTATCATTGCTAATTCAAAATAGATAACTTATTATCAACGTGAAAAGAAATTAATGAGCCTGAATTTAGGAAAGTTTATAAAAATTTTATTTGTATATTATTTAAGTCGTGTCGCACTTCGTACGGCACGAAGGTCAGGATGTGGCTTGCCGCGTGTGCCTGGAAGGCCATTATGGTTCCCACGCAGCTAATCCTCCTAAGCAGGAAAAACGTTAAACAAAGGGGAATGTTCCATTGTTGTATTGGATTGAAACACAAAAAAAATTCTAAGAAAAATTGTTATGTAATTCCGGTGACAACAAATATTTACTTTGCTGTTAAGTAATACACTGACTCTAGTACAAATTATACCTCTCCGTTAGTGTCATACATAAAGCATGCCCGGTAATCTGCGTACACGAACTCTTGTCGCGTGGTTATTAGCTGAAGATACTCTTTTAGTAAAAACGTTTTAGGCCCTTGGTTGTCGAGAAATATTGCATGAAATTTCTTAATGCTCTCGTAACGTGGTGTGATATTTCCATAAGGTAATAATAAGTTTAGATCACAATGTGAAATTTAATTTTTTACTTTAGTTGCCTCCCTGTGTGGTTGCGCACCGACTTGTAGGCATAGATGTTCCGAATTAGAGTTCCAAGAGAGCTGGATGATTTTATTGACCAATATTATTCCACATTCTCTAACATTTTCATATGGTGTAGTCCGTATCCACGAATCATCTAACAATCTGGATCCAGGGTATCCAGAAATGGCCGTGTAAGTACACCACGCGAATCCTGGGCTGGATTGGAGACGAAAATATTTGTAGCAAAATTGACGACGTATTACTAGAGCCAGTGATTTTCGGTGAAAAGAATTCTGCAACTTGTTTCAATGCCTTAAGTGAACACCTGCAACTCTGGTCCGAGGTTATTGGCAGAACATAATAGGGCAGAGGCGTGGCCCAATTGACTGCACCAACCAGAACAATGTTACCTCGACACCACACGTCCATGATTTGCGGGTAGGACAACTGGCCGCCGTAAGTTAAAAACTTCCGGTCGCCGATCGTGAAGCAGAGAAACATATGTACACATAAGGCATTGAAACAAATTGTTGCAGAATTCTTTTCACCAAAAATCACCGGCTCTACGTATTACGTACGCAATGTGGTCTCCTCTTGCGCTCCACGTTCAGGTATTATTTTATGTATGTTACGTCGCGTAAACGCTTAATCATGTCAGGACTGCACGGTATTTGAACTTGCGCCAATAATACGATGGGCAGAAGAGTAGTAGCAGGATAATATCTACGGAATGCATGAAGGGACTTCATCCGTGCTATGTTGCCAAATTGTGCATGTAAAGTATTAACGTATAACATTTTGGTGCTAACATTTTCGTCTCCAATTAAGTCCACGATTCTCGTGGTGTGTTAATTATGCTTCCATTTCTCAACAGTCTATATACCAAGGTAATATTATAAATGCGAAAGTGTGTTTGTTTTCCAATCATTTGCGCAGCAACAGAGCTACGTGATTCTGTACATAGAAAATGTTTATGGACCGGAAAATGAGTAGTTCGTATTTATATCGCGGAAAGTTCAGCACGGATTTTAAATGGTAGGAGGGGGGTAGAAAGGTGGAGAGGGGCAGAATGGGGGTACCCAAAGTTTTATCTAAAACAAAATTTGGTTGGTTGTGAGTACGCCCGCGAACGTTTCTGCTTTTTAAAAACAAAAGCGTGTGAAAATGGGCCGAGGCAGAACGGAATAGCCAAAAAAAAAATTAGTTGAACAATTTTCTTTTCTTTTAATTTTTTTCAAAAATGGTCATCCCAAGGCCGTTAACATTTCCTTTGAACAATTTCGTACATTTCAAATATTATTTGTTTCGGGAAATGTGTCTATTAGAAACCCTGCAAACTATGTAGCGGGTACAAGCGATTATAACAATAAATAAATAAACTGTGCAATATGAGTGGCTGAGATTCAAAATGGTGTAAGTCAGAAATATTTAGTACTGTCGTTGTTATTCATATTATACACATTTTTTGCACAGAATTAGCTGTAAAAAATATTTCACTCGTACCTGGATTCCTGGCTAACATCACAGCATGTACTCCATTTTTGCATGTGATTACAAAGCATTGTTTACGAGAAAACTATTTTAACTGACTTACATAATCTGAGCCCCTCATATTTTATTATGTGGTTTATATTTTGCTGTATATCTATTAGTTACTGTGTACAGAGGATTTGGGGCTCTCTTGACAGTTTTTTTTTTTTTTTTTTTTTTTTAGAATCACGAGAACAAAGCCGCGGGTGGAAGTTAGTAGTTTCATATGACCTACATTGTCATGGTTGTATATATATATATATGGTTGTCTACTTGTTATGCACTAAAATGTAAGATATCAGTAGTTGACTGTTGTAGAGCTGAAGTGAAACATGGCCGCTGTGTGCTTTGTTGCAGATACGCCTTCCTTCATGATAAGCCGCGTGCCGGGCTTCGGCTTCCCGATCACAGAGGGCATGGCGGTGTCGCTCAAGTGTGAGGTCGACTCCAACCCCCCGTCCAGCCCCGTCTGGCTCAAAGGTCAGTGGCTGTTGTTGTTAACCCTTGTGTTGTGCAGAGACCAGGACACGCCCCCTAACAAGCAGCATTCCTCCTTCCCCTTCCCTCTGACCTACCAGGGTAGCTCATGGCAATTGCCAGCGGGGATCACAGGTCTGCACGTTCACCTGCGGACTGATGAGGAAATACACCTCCAACCAAACGTGCGCCATGCAGTATGCGGTGATTGCACATTGTATTTTATGCAACGTGTTTCGGAAACATGACCAAAATTTTCGGGCGACTGCTGACCTGAAAATAAGTGATTCGACATGTGACATCGTGGTCGCAACGAAGTCTGGAAAGCATACATTGTGGAATAGCACGAAAATTACTAGCGTTAGAGAAGTAAAATGTGGTATGCGAAGTAATAAAACTGAAATAAACTATAAAATAGTACGGTGCTTCGTACGCACCCTCGCCATGTGAAAAATAGCGGTTCGCACCCGTTGCATATAATATGGTTACTGTCCTGAAAATGTATGTTTGATGCCATAGTCAAACTATGCAGCGTCGCAATTAGGTGCCACTTCGCTTGTTGAAACACTCTAGGATCCACAGTTTTCGTGTAAACCCTGCCTAAAGGTTACATTTGTAGGTACATTGGCCTGGTGTGTATAGGAAACCCGTTTACCACCCGGAGGAAAACACATGCTGGCTCTATTGCTTTTGGACTTCAACTTGAAGGGCTTCTACAGTCTCTAGTATTTGTTGTGGACCGCATGTCAAATATCAAATATCAAATCTCTTCTTTTCACGCTAGTAATCCCCTGGCTAAAATTGTTACACGTTTCTGAAAAACGTTGTTTACAAATTTATTATAAACTACTGCAACAAATGAGAACCATTCTGATGCAACTGATTATTAATATAAAATTGACGTGTTGGACTCAAGTAGGTGGAATGTTGGTAATAATTTCACACCACGAACAATTTTCAAAGTGCAGAACTGGGAAACTGAAAAATTGTTGACTTCGTTTAGGCAGTAACTTAAAACAAATTAATCGACTAGCATTATCATTTTCGCCTACTCGAAAATGATTTATGCAATTATGTAGGTCAAATTCAATTTGTCTGTATCATAGATTTTTTAGTTTCACGGAAATTAGAAATATTTAAGTCTTAGGATTTTCGAAATTCGCGAGTGCACTGATAAACTATATTTGACATTTTATGTTTCTGAAGGAGCATAAAAGTAATAATGTGGATTTGAAGTCTTGTAATTGTCGGTTACTGTATTATTCCCTGTATTTGGTGACTGTCGTGGACATATTGTAGAGAATTTAGAAGAATCCATCTACTGGGTCTATTGCTGTGTATTGTAGAAATAATTGCTGTGAAACCTCTTCGGCGAACTGTAGCTGCGTATGTTGTGAAATACACTCACGCTTAAATTTGGGACACAGGTACTTTGAACATTGAAGAAACTCTGAATTAAAAATCTTACTTCGTTTTGAGCTTACCAGTTCTGATTTATTTACAGGTAAAAATGTTATGGATTAATTATATTTATATAGTTTTTACCTGCAAACACAGCTGGACTTGCACACACAGATTCTAAAAGGATTTTACGAAGAAGTATTTAAAGCAGCCCCCCTGTTTACGGTATTCTATTCTCTTCCCCGACAGTTAAAGCTTTGATATCTGAGTAAATTCCAATTACTGAAATATAAAATAAAAAAACACATCTTTACAATTATGCGTTGCTATAAAATTGTATGTCTAAAATGATAAAAAAGCACGTGAAAAGTAAAAAAAAAAAAAACATTACTTTAAAAAGAATTCCTCTTGTATCTGGTCAAAAATACGTGCCCTATGGATAGTACATCAAGATTAAGTTTTTATTTTAAATGCGTGTCATGTATACTTTGATACAAGGAAAACACATAAATACAGAATAAATATTTGTTCCTGACTCTGTTCAGTAAACCTTTAAAATTAGTTCTTAACCTTGCGTTTTGCGAATAATTCGTCTCTAGAACCACACTAAAACATGCTAAGCGTTACGAACTGAAAATTTTATCTCAAAAAACCTGTAAATTGCGTTGTAGAATTCATGAATTTAATTCGATCGACTTCACTTTAAAACCAGTCTTTAATAAGTCATTTTCAATTCGTAAATCTTGATATACAAGTAGATAGGCCATTTTACTTTAATGGCTTGTGCGTGTTGGTGAAATAAATGTTTCTATTTAGTACTTTGACAAAAATTAGATCTGCTTTTTGATGATTCTATATTAATAACTCATTCCCCAGCGAATATACTAACACAATGACGCAGGATACGTCCGTTAACAGGATGAAAACGCGAGGTCTTTCGTTGTTGAAATAAAATAGCCATTAATTGTACACCACAATTTACATGCTAATTAGTTCGCCCGATTTTTTGCACACTCCACGACATGCAAATATTTCATGTTATAAATGCATTGTAACAGTATTTTAGAGTAGCCGTTAATTTAAATAATTATTTTTTCTGTGTTTTGTAGCTGGTTTGCAACACTATTATCCCGCGTGTTTTTTTGTAATTGTTTTTTCCCCCTTCACAAACTCCGTTTGAATTAACACGTAGTAGTCCGATAAAAAAATCTGCTAATTTTTTAACGGTAACTTTGCGTGCCTTTATGCGCGAGTTATAGTTCAGTCGTGAATGGTAGCTTAACTACGTAATTTTTCTTACGGTTTAATCGATTTCCTGTGTTTCATTGTAGATACACGTTTCATTAACTTGCTTGCAATGTGCATAGAACTTTGTTCTAATTTGATATGTACCCTATTCTTTCCCCAAGTTTGAACAATTTCCTTCTGAGTAAATAACCCAAAACAAACGGACCCAATCAGCAAGTCCTAACGTGTATTTAAATATAACACAATAATCAAGATAGAGGTGTTGTTTCTGTGACATATGTTAGAACATTTCATTATTTTCACTAAACGACAAATAACGTTGAAAAACCAAAACACAGCATATTAGCCACAGAGAAGTGCGAAAGTTAAAGGAAAACGAATTGAGGATAAAAGAAATAGAACGTTTTCATTTAAATAGGCAGAAACTCCTGCTTTAAAATTTTGTCGGCAGTTTATTGTAGATTGTGTGCTCATAAGGAGGTTGTTGGGCATTTTCCTCGAAGAGGATCTACATTAAAAATACCGTTACCATGGACTCTACTTTTGTGCAGTTCCCCGGTGCTTTAAGGCGCAAGATCGCCTGCTCTCGTCGAGATAAGTGGCGTGGTGTGTTATGCCGGGACACGCCCTCGTGCCGTAACTGACTGCGCGGACAAACGACCTCAGTTCCGCGCCAAACGAGGCAAAGTCTCGCTACAGAAATATATATGGCCAGTAAACGTGCGGGATTTTCGTGCGCACTCTTCCTTCAGCTAGAGGAAGAACGATTTGTATTCTGTCAAGTAGGAGCATGTGGGGCGTGAGTTTTAACACTTTAATATTTCCTGGTGAATTTATAATACGAAGCTAACCTACTTTAATTTAACCTTTTAACTACTGGTTTTAGTTTAACCTGTTAGATCACTCTGTACTGAATTAGGATTCACAAGCAGTTTTTTTTACTTTTCTTTACATTTTCAAATTACTTTTTAATTTTGTCAAAATAAAAAAAAGTTTGCTGAAATGAAAATTTTTAACTTTGCTTTAACAGAAAAAAGTGATTGAAACTTTAATTTTTTGTGTTGCATTATTACGTCATTTAATGTCAATATGATCTCAAGAGATGATACATCACGCTGCGGTTACTTAGAACATGTATGATTAAGTGATAGGCGTCTGACACAACGTAATTGTCTGCAGTCCAATGACAGGCATCAGATATTCCTGTAGCGAGGTTCTCATTGGCTCATTCAAATAGAGTGACGGCTCCACGTACAAGCGAAAGCCAGTAATCTTAAGCTGAACTTACTTTGAAACCCAGAAAATAAGTCAAATTTTCCTGAGAAAAAACTTTTCTAGACATTTCTTGTGAATTTGAACACTCGTATGGAGGTTTTCATGAATCGTTATCTGTCTTTTAAAGTACCAAATACAATATTTATTTGCATTTGTAAGAACCATTATAGGGATGCAGAAATAAATACATGTTATAATTTTAGTATTTGCACTTTTTCCGTATTTGCAATATATACTGTAATAAACTTACTTACTGGAGTGTGTGGTGTGTTATGTGTGTGTTATGTAGGTGTGTATGCGTGTGTGTAAAATTTATTCCGTATCTGTCGATGAAACCCGGGTGCAGGTACATCTTTCAGAGCTAAAAGATTTAGTTCAGAATTATAGGTTTCTCGAAGCCAATTTGTAGAAAATAAAAAAGCAGACAATAGGGCCTAGACAATAGTTTTTGCCAACTTTCCGAGAAAATTTTTTTTCTCAATTAACGTATATCTAAAGAACAATCTCTGTCGCCGGAATCTCGTATATTTAATTGCGGCGCAAGAGATCACGCTCAACAAGTGCATCGTTCTGGATAAATGTTTGCTCATAAAGTTGGCAAATATAATTATCAAGGTTTGTCGTTATGCAGTTTTTCTGTATTGACTTTCTAAAAGTGTTTACCTCAATTGAAGTGTTCAGCGCTTATTTGTCTACCACGCCTTCTTAAGCCCTATCTACCTAACTTATATAGTTTACAAATACTAGCAGAAAATGCACCGTTGCAGTTTTGGTAAGAAACAACTTCTTGATAACGAGCGGAAGAAGGCATACGATGCGCCCACATCAAGATGCGTACAGGGTTCTTCCTGGAAATGACGCGTTACAGGACACATTTAAATTAAGAGGAAACAGGGATAGGAAAAAAAAAGGCGGAAATAGTTGGCGAAGAGACATATACAAGCCAGAGATAGAAAAGGAACATGTGAAAATCATACAGAGTTTGTACAAAGGAGCACAAAATAAACATTTATGTAGTAGCAATTCGTAAAGCGACCGAAATAGCTGCTAGATACACCTATTGCGAGCAAAGTCATAGCGTTATCAGGATACGATAATTGGTTGAGAAAATGTCTGGCAGTCAACGAATTTCCGAAGAATTGTATTACTAATTATTTAGTATTTCACATGATTACATAATTTTCGTTTTTAAAGTTTAATTTTAATTGAGTTTGTAAATTTAACATAACTGTCAACCAGAAAATTTTAACAGTTCAATATGACGTTTTACATTGCATTTCTAGGCCAACATTTCAGCAGTCTCGCCTCTTCCGATTGCATCCTTCGAAAAAACTGCCAGGTTTCAAATCCGAATGGGAAAAATAGAAAAAGTATTTTCCAATTTAGCAGATTAAACTAATTTAATAGTCTGTAGCGAAATTTAGTAAAATAAAGATACTACTGTATTTAGAGTTAACGTAACTAGCTTGGTACAGTGATCTCCAATTAACTGAATATGTTAAACGTTTTGAATTTGAGATCATAAACTGTGAAATATGAAAGAAAAGAGTTTTTGCATAGCAGTTAATATTTTACATTGCAAAATATATGTGTTTGAACAACAATCAACGTAATTATAATTTCCTTGCAACAACCATATCGATGTAAACATTTATAATAGTAATAACAGCCATTAATTTAAGCCGCTTACTGACAAATATTTTTATTTTCAATCGTTAGGTGCACTGTCACATTGTTTACAATTGCTAACTAAGCAACTATAGATGTAGTATATGTGTGTCATTTTATTAATTTAGTTTAAAATACATGTGAATGATAAAATAGTTTTGTACAATAATGATACCAATAATTTAATTTTGTTCATGTGACCTTTTTACTGCTTGATACCGTTAATTTCCATTTATCCTGCAACAACACGCTTAATTTATCTTTTACATCAGTTATAATGAGAGTGATTGGAATTTATTCTTAGTAAACTAAAATACTTGTGTGATTATTATTTTATTGTTATTGTTATTATTATTAAACTCGAATTGAATGACGTATCTTCTTTTACGCTTAAGGGTTTCAAAGTCATATATTTAAGCTGTTGGTTTTGAAACTCTTTGTTTTTGCCAACCAGAAATAAACCAAATATCTGGAAGCAGTTATAAGACCATACGACTTTGCAGTTTAATTTATAAGTATGGCGTAGGTGCGCGAGACTCAATAATGTAAATTTATACTCATTTTCACTCCTCTTCACTTTTCGGCGTTTCTGAGGCTATGCTCTTTCTGATATTATGAGGATGTGCTCTTTTCGCATTTCTGAGGATATGTAGCGAAAAATAATCTAATACAACATTAAAACAACTGCCCCTTATCTCGCCAATTTTTCCTCCAAACCTACAGGTCTCGCCCTGAAGTATACAAGTGAATGCCATATTTTTTTCAATTTAATTGTTTATAATATTACGTGATTTAAATTACTGTTAGAGTTTTCTTCTAAACAATTTTAATCAGTATTGTGAGTATGCAAAGCAAAATTGACAAATGTTCTGACTTTTTATTTTTACTCTTTTTGTCAGTGTAATAAATTATCTTTTTTGGACGTCTGGTTCATCTAATTCATAAATGTAAATGCAAAAAATATACAATGTTCACAATACATTTTAATATAATGAATTTATTGACCGACAAAGATTTGAAAAATGCTAAGAATTTACCAGCGAAGTGTTGTTTTAAAATACAAACTTTATACGTGAAGTCGCGTTTGTAATGTGTCTATAAATGGTCGTATTATAAGCCCGCCAGGCGAATTCTGGGCTAAAATGGAACTGGATATTAAAATGTTTAAAATGTTTGGTAAGATGACATTTTACATGCAGATATAGAAACTTAGCGCGGAGAAAGCCCCAGCTTGTGATCCACGTTAAGTATTATGTTATGTACGTTATGTTGAGTAAACGTAGAATTATGTTTGGACTGCTAATGAATTTAAGCCCGAGTGTTTAGAAAATTATAAAAAAAATTAAACAAATTAATTCCTTAGTTTTTCGCAAGTCAATCGCTGCTTTGATAGGGCAAGAAGATCGGTGGCTGAGGACGGAGGAAAAAGCCATCACATAAATTCTCAGGCGGCGATTTGTGTAAACATTTCACAGCGACCCTTAAAAAACTTCCGAAACATTTGTTCTTGTAAATCCCCAGGTCTTTATCTTTGCTCTCATAAAATATATGTTCCAACAAGATCCTCTTGCCTGCTTGATACGGATAACTCACCCTGTTCTTGTTTATCTAGGAGAGTTGCAGTAAGTAATTCCGTCTTTGGATCCCGTCCAGAGATATCGGTTTGAAAAAAAAACAATGTCCAGGAAGCTTTTTATCGGCCCTTTATTTCCGCCGGCTCGCGCCAGGCAGTTGGCCCACTGGGGCAGAAATATCGCGAGGGAATCGACCGACTCGCGTCAGGCCAGTTATCAATTTCTTACCTACCCCCTGCGATACAGCCCTTGCGTCAGCTCGATACTTCGAGGACCTTCATGGCCCATTTGCGCTGCCTCGACTACCCCCGGCCGCGCGCGCAGTCGACCAATCGATCGCGCCGATAACGGAACTGACAGCACGGCGGGAAAATTACTACCCGGGGAAAATTGGCCGTATTTTCGATGATAGAAATTTACCAATCTCGTGGGGTAAACCCGAGCTGTGTGCCACGAAGATGAGGCAATTTTCCGTGCGGTTGTCTGCTTCGAATAATAATAAATGTCAAACAAGGAAACATGTTTTAAACTGAGTAGATTGTTAAATAGTCACAAAAATACTTTTGTTAAACATAGCGAGAGAACCTGCAATAACTTATCTAGACAGTTGTGTAGTTTAGAAGCGCTTGTTTGAATTCTTATTTGAACGGTTACTCATTAGACGTTTCAATTTGTGAAAAGATTACGTATTTTAAATTCCGTAAAATGCATTGCCTTTCTGTGATACAGGCTTAGTATGTATATTAGTTATAAAATGGATGTACTTTAATGAAGGATACATCAGCAGCAATATGGCATAGTGTAATTACTTTAATAAATGCTTGGTACTTTTTAAACCGAAATGTCGGTTTAAGGCGACAAATATAATAATAGTAGCGGCGAAGTAACTTTATATACGCCGCTAGTAATTTCATGTGACGGAATATGTGGCTAACTAAATCACTGTTTTTCTCTAAGTTGTCTGTTTTATTGTTACTTAATGTCTTACAACAAGATTACTGTCAACCAAAATAAGTTATGAACTTGCTGAAAGTAGCAAGATCGATCATTTTCGCTGATAATTGTATATGGTTGAAATAATTAGTTGTATTATTTTAAGAAATTCATTTTACCTTCTAATACTATTAAAAAGATACAAAATAACACAAAGTGGAAAATAAGTATAACATTGTGTAATATATGAAATAGTTTAATTTATTTTATAATGAATCACGTGTGGTTACTGAATAACAGTGAATTTAGTGTTAAACCGGCCGTTGCGATAAAACTACAAACCTAAGTTCTCAAGACATTTGTTTTGAGGAGTAGCTATCCAGGTGTTTACGCAACACCATATAAAAAGATAAAAATGATACTATGTTCCAATTGGTATATATGTATTTATTTGTATTATAGTAATATGTTCTTTTTATTTGAAACGCTGTTCGGTATTTCTTATTTAGCACTGTTCGTAAAACAATAACAATACAAATGCTTAATTACAGAATAGCTATGACACGAACACATACAGTAGCAATATTGACTTATACCCTGACTAGTGCTGATACGGTATTAGTGATATTATCAATTGACTATCACATTAATTCCTCTCATTTACTTTTTCTACCTGTCTTCTGCTGGAAAAACACTTTATTGGGAAAGACATGTATATAGTCGGCAGAATCGGGTTGTTAAACTAGTCCGTTACATGTACTTACAGTTTCTTTTAATGTCGCATGGCATAGTTTAATTTCAATCGGCTGTTATTTATACCGGTGAAAAATAGAATGCGTTTTCAAACCACAGTCTGCACGTGTTCTGCCCAATTTGACCCCTCCGGATCATCGATAGTAGTCGAAACCCAGCAGTTGGAGCTGATTATACCAAATTGCCGACTTCTGTCGGCAAGTTCCAGAGGAGCCATAACATGTGAACTCTGTTCAGACGAAATTTTTAATTTACTGTACAAACCGTCCCCGGATTTGTCAGCTGGTGTGAAAACAAGGACGTTATAAAGTGTAAATGAAAAATAATGTTTTAGGGACGTTCGTACGCGCCCTGGCTGTACATGAAATGTACTGTTTTTCAATTGACAAAAAAAATGCGAGATGAAACGAGGGAAATGAGGCGTTGTTTTTCATCCCGAAGCATCAGCGCTGGGTCTCCCTTGCCGTCAAAGCGGGCGTGTGGGGCGATGCGGTCGCTGGCCACCGTTATAAAAAAAAAAGCGAAGGATGTGTTAAATGGGTCGGCTGGGACTGTTTGTGACATTATGACAAGCAGCAACTGGTATGCTTCAGGGTCGCCGGGTTTAAACCAGTACTTTCTGGGGGAAGAGAAGCACTGGACTGTTCGTACGTCATGGCCCGAGTCTATCGTGCAAGTTTGTCAATACTAGCGTCTAAAGGAAACATTTGTTTAAGCACTGAGGAGATCTCTCTCCTTCGCCTTTGACAATTAGTTTATGTTAGTTGGATGGTTTAGTTTAAAGCACCATAAATTCATGTGCGCTGGAACTAAGGACGGATTTGTTAAGGAATTACTGTAAAAAAATTCATGAGATAGCTAAGGCCGGTTTCTTTAAATTAAGGAACTACATTATAAACATTTGAACGTAATTTATAAAGAACCAACCCACAAAGTAATTCATTTTGAAACAACCATGCCGCGTTGAAAGAGAATCTCCAAAATATGTTACTGGATTTAGTTTCTTGGACATACTCCATTGCGATATACTGTTAAATTAAACTAAAGATAATAGAAAAACACAAATAAGCAGAGTATGCTTTAGTCAACTGGATACATACACAACAATAAATTCCATTAACGGGCCAAATGAAAAAGAGGTCATACAGGTAAGAAATAAAATAAAAAACCAAAAGAAAACCCAAGACACCGTCATGGCAGACAAACTAGGTTTGAGGTCTGCTTTGGCAAAGGGACAAACAGAAAAATTGTATGCCCACAATTATATTTAGTTTTCTTTGACAGCAATCGATAACGCAATGAAGTGTGTCCAAGAAACTAAATCCAGTCATGCACTCCCGTTGCACAGTTATTTCAAAGATCACGTCCAAAATATGTCCTAGAAAAAAAAACATGCATTAATTCACAATATCAGAAGAAAAATAAGAGCCCAGAAAATGTGGATTATACCAGGTTTAGACACACAGTAAACTTTGTCCTTAAATATCTTGGATCCAGTAAACTGTGGCTTGGTTCTTTTTTGCATAACTACGCCCATTTCATAAGTAAGCTCAGGATAGTTTTGTTAGGTTAAGGAAGTACAGTAAAAGCAAGTTCTTGAGTAGTCCTGATACTCCGCGAGAGTGAGAGCGTGGACTTTTGACGCATGCGCAGGCCAACAGTTCGGTCCGGACGTAGCCGATTAATTAGGCGAAGATAGCCGAAGCGGTTTCACCACGTCAGTACCTTGTCTGAAAGAAGGCTCGTACTACAGGCCATGCCATTCATACGAACCATTATGTGCAGGAGAAAAAGCATTGTAGTGACACGTATTAATTAATTTTAGGGCACTGCTTATATCAAAGTCCTGTAGAGTAAAATGATGATTTTCGTACATGATACTCGCGTTTTGTGAAACTAAAGAACGAAATGTGGTAATTTAATACTGATACGAAAATAAAAAGAAAAGTAATAAAGACAAAGGAAGAATAATTCTCTCGCAACGTCACGCACTTTATAAATGCTATACTGAGTCGTCCGAGGTTAAGTAACAAAACATGCCATTTTCATTCAGCTGTAAACATCAAAATGTGCAAACAGGAAACAGGCGATACGTGGTGTTCTCAGATTTTCTACAGAATTTTCAGCAATGAATTACTACCGTTGCAGCAGGCTGACGGAAACACAGCACGCCAATGTAGGAGGTACGAGAGTCATTGTCAACATTATCGCTTCCTTACGTCCTAACGTCAAACGTGTAAAACTGATACATTTCGGTGGCATCTTTTAAAACATGTCACAATGAAGGCAAAGTAGCTACGACGGTTGATGTTGCCTGACTCCAGTGAAGTTAAGTGATTGTTTCTGCCCTTCCCGAAGAGTGGATGAACCGAAGTTAAGGCAGTGGACTACACAGGCTGGGGAAACGGCAACATTTCTCGAATACCCACAGCCTGACAACCAATTTTCTGCTACTTGAATCCACTGGTAATTGAACACAAATAGCCACAGTAAAAGGCTGTGGTACCATAAATACAGCCATAAATTACACAGAATAGTAACACAAGTATTGTGAGAGTTGTTTGGTTCACATCAAAACTGTGTAGCAGTAACAGCCAATTGTTTTAAACACTAGGCTTTTTGACACTCCACTGTTTGACTCACAGCTTAATAATTCAAAATGCGGAAAGAGTAATGTTAACACTAATATCCTGTGAAAGAAACCTTCGACTAACGAAAAAATTTTATTTTTGTCTTGGAGTGTTTCTCCAAGAAGAAAAATTAAAAAATTCCACGAAACTTAACGTGTATTGTCATAAGATAATACTTTGAAACAACAGTACTTTACCCAAGTGTGTATGATGCATCGTGTTAAACAGAGGAAAACTGCAATGAACGTAAATAGAAGGTAGAGTTGGTGGACAGTTATGAGAACTATCTCATTGCAGAATTTATTAGACCTAAAATAAAAAAAAATGTAAGTAGGTTTGTTACTTCCAACAAATACTTTTGCAGTGTTGAATGTAAAGTTAAAATATTAAATTACCTAAAATAAAATACCGATCATCCTTCGGATGGCACCAAAGGTAGGCAGTTTCCCAAATATGTTTACCTAATTAAATTGCTTCGGGATCACTCGTCAATCTCTAATTAGTCTTAAAGAGCTTCTGGCGAAACTGTGTTCAGTGATTCACGTCACTAAAATTGCTTTAAAAGAAAAACTGTGAGATAAGGTTCAATTCGTTTGTATTACACAAGTAAATACATTTTAATTTTATGCTTGTCAGCCAAAACCCATTCGTCTATATGCTTTATAAGCACAACGTTACCAATTGCCATTAAAATGTATTCAGTGGCAGTGAATTTGTTCGTCTTGCACAAAGTGGAAGCAAAAAGTAGGTCCAAGCCATGTCATTTCTCGACGTAGCATGACAGGCAGTTTATACTTCACCATCCTCTAGGAACTCCAGCGGGGGTCAATAGTTACCGACTTCAACTTTCGTGAGAAACGCTTCAGCTGTCCCACTAAGCCGAGCGCCATCCGGCTGCATAACTTGAATAAATCGTTCGCGTACGTCCTTTGTTAGCACCGTTCTTCAGCGACACGCAAGCGGATACGTTTCGCCGACGCGGAAAGGTAAGACACTAGGAGTTTCTTCTATAATGGGAAGCACGCGGACACGGATACGTATGCGAAAACGCAAGGGAGTTGATAAACTCCTAACTATTACGTATCCTTGCTTGCTTGCAGCCAGTATCAATATATAATTTGGCCTTTGGCCGGCGTTCTAGTTACGAACGTTTCT
The DNA here is from genome assembly GCA_003012365.1 of Medauroidea extradentata. Classification (NCBI taxonomy): domain Eukaryota; kingdom Metazoa; phylum Arthropoda; class Insecta; order Phasmatodea; family Phasmatidae; genus Medauroidea; species Medauroidea extradentata. The sequence continues at coordinate 21,937 of PNEQ01121052.1, forward strand.
ACACGTTGAGTTTTTGCGATAAACTTTTTAAATCGTTTTTAGGCGCTATATTTACATTCATAATTATTTGTGACTTAAAGACTGGCTATGGAACACATTTTGTAAAGTGCCACTTTAATAATTATACGCATGAAATAAAAATCTTTCGTAGGTCCTATAATATGAAATTTAAGTATTAATAAAATAGCGTCGAATCTTTAAAAATAAATAGGCGGGTTCAACAAATCTATTTCTTTGATATTACGACATAAAATTATAGGGCCACCACTGTATGTCTCTAGATGCAAGTTGACGTCCAGAAGATCGCACACCGGCTCAGTGACTTTGAGAGGCGTGTTGGCGCGTGTCGTCATTACTGCTTGCGCTTTTCTGTGCTCTCTACAAAGCAAAACACGTTTGTCCGGGTGACCACCTTAAGGGCGCGGCCTACCGCAATTTTCATCCTCATTATTTTATTTTTTATTTGTACCAGGTATTTTTTTTTCTTATTTTAGGCACAAAATGTGATTAAATTTGGCTTTTATGAATTTTTTTTTCTCTCATAGTTTTCGCGTAATGGCTTGTTAGTCATATTTTGCATGTTTCCGTTTTAACGACTACACTAAAACCAACTGATATACCAAACTCAAAAAAATCACAGTGGATAAAGACATTGCAGGCTGAAATTTCATGCTCATAATAATTAAGAATAAAAATTATTTGTAGTTTTAAAAAATATAGCATTTTTTAAACTTTTATTTTCAGCTTTAGCATTTTTTTAAGTCAAATAATTTTATTCTAGAGTATTATGAGCAATATAGATTATTACATTTACAAACGTTATCTTTGCGCTTTATCAAATACTCAGTCGTTGTTATTTTCGCTGCGTTGTTCTGTAAATATCAAGTGTAAAAAACGGTTACATTATCAACGTGATACAAAAAAAATGTTTTGCAATATTTATAGCAACCATTCTTTGTACTTAACTTCGGCAAACGCAGTGAAAATAAAACCGACTCTGCCTATTATAAAACGCGAATATATCGTTGATATGTGTAATACTCTTTTACTGTAGCGAACGTAAAATCAGCCTTGACATATATGGGGTTAATGCGGGTTGCATACATACGCCTGAAACACTGACATAAAATCATAATTTTATATTTTTATGAAATATTGTTAGTTTTGAAGACGATACTTGAGTACAGTGTCCTCTTAGAAAACAATTTTAGCCGTCACAGTTTTCTCAAAACGGGGCGTCGATGTCAAAATTGGCTTATTCTGATGCCATGCAAATAGTGAAAACCAATTAACGTACGTAAATTAAATAATTCACGGTGAAATAACATGCCACGGGTTACGTAATAAAGCGTTTACAAAATATCCCATGAACAATTTTTATAGTTTAAAAAAATTTCGAATTGGCAATTTTTTCTGTACGTTTGCGATCACTTTAAAAAAATTCCAAATATTATTTTGTGAGTTTTAAACTGTTTTATTGCAGAGCACATGGGCTGTTAGTTTACAGTGAATTATTTCCTTTAAGTAAATCAATTAGTTTTTGCTATTTGCATGGCAGTGTAACCAGCGAATTTTGACTTTGACACACTGTTATGAGAAAACTTTACTCACAAGTATCGTCTATAAAACTAACACTGTTTCATAGAAACATAAAATTATGATTTTATCACACTTGAACACCCTTAAAACCAAAATTCACTCTGACTTCTAAAATATCAACAGACTTGATAATCGAAAACTCATTTCACTTTTTTTTACCTACTTAAGGGTTAAATTTCGTAATCGATTCTTATTGGTTGCCTACCCCCGTAGGGGTACCAACCATTTAAACGTCTCGTTTATAGTTCAAGCGGTACTGACTGTGCGTTATATTAGTCATCCTTAGTATGCATAACGATGTTTGTTTTACTGTGTGGCAAAACAACAGCGTGGTTTATAAAATGACCTATACAGCCACGTTTCTATCAATCATCCATGAATAACATTTTTACTTGCGGGGAATTAATTTTCAAAAATTTATCATAATTGTGTCGTATATCATAGTGAAATACAGTATTCGGAAAGTTGTTTCAAACACGCTGACAGAAACAGAATAGCATTATTAAATTTGCAGGTATCAATAATTATCTATCAATCAAATAATTTGATTGGATGCTATCGTGATTTGTCAGCTATATTAGACTTTATTAATTTTTATTGAAAAATGTCTGCTTTTGTTTGAGTGCGGAGCACAACCATAAAGCATTAATGAATAAAAAGAGAGTACGTCAATAGTGCATCATCAGTGCGCTAAATTCCTAGCCGGCTTCCCCTCTTCCAGAATGAAAATTATAAGTGTACGTGCGTGTAGATCATAGCCATGAATATCTTTATTCCGTAGTTGAGTATTTAAAAAGTCGTCTGCATTTCGTTTTCAAGAAGCATACTTTTACTCTTGTATATTAATCTTTGGCAGAAAATAAAGATAATAAACTGGACGTCCCTGAATGTAGTACAAAATAAGATTCGCTTATAATCTCCTAACACACTGGTAATTATAAATATAGCTTCAATGCCAGGCTAAGATGATGATGTCTTATGTACGTAGGGTGCATTTTCGTTCCGTATTAAAACATATAAGATTTACCTTTTGCTTCTCTTACTCGAACTCGACGACTGAGAACAGATTTCTGCTATAGGCCTAAAGAATGATTCAGAAAAAAGTGTACGTATTCAGACCGATAATTCGTCACGAAAAAAAAAAATAGAAGTATGGTTTTGGACACCAGTGAGTAGTCTTTACAATACTAAGAGCATAAAATCCTAGAGGTGTGAACGGTAGCAGTGTGATGGGATATACCATTTAAAGACGATGCGGGACATCATCATTTTATGCGATAATTTCTTGCAGGATTAAAAAACTTTATTTGACTTAGTATCAACATCTACCATACATAAATTTAATGTTTCCAACTCTGTTTTTAAGGAAGTTAATGTAAGATACAAAATTAAATCGGCGTTCAATTGTAAAATACTAATCACATGCTTAAAAATAATAAAAAAATTTTGTGAAACTTTTAACGCTAGCTGTTTTTGAGGTAATGTCATATTTATTGTGACAATTGTATATCTGGATTGCAGTGAAGACACTCTTGGAAGGACTAATAAATGTGTAGGACTCAAGGAGTGTTAACTCCTCTTCCCCCTTCTCGCTCGGGCATGTCTTCATTGGTTACTTTCAGCACTACGAGACAACCAAAGAGCTGCTGACCATATTCCGAGCTGACAGGTAAGATGCTGCTGCTTAGGGAAAGTGAAACGAACAGTAGAAGGAGGGGGGAGGGGTGCTACTTCACACGTATACCGAGCGAAGCGCGTCATTTGCCCTAAAAACCATTTGCCCTAAAGTCACTTGCCCTAAAATTTCAATACAGTCCTACAGTCACTTGCCCTAAGCATCACTTGGCCTAAACGTCACTTGCCCTAAAAGTCATATACCCTAAAAGTCACTTGGCCTAAACGTCACTTCACCTAAACGTCACTTGCCCTAAAAGTCATTTGGCCT